>BRDA01012701.1:25965-43538 GCA_036984385.1 Crenuchus spilurus | reverse complement strand
CAGGCTGCTTGTGGCTGTAAGTATAAAGACAATTATGAGCCGCTAACGTTAGTTATCAACTTTAACCAGTTTCAGAAACAAACAGTGGCTCGAGACGGAGAGGGAGAGAGAGGGAGAGGGAGACGGAAAGAGAGAGAGAGAGAGAGAGAGACAGACCGACCGCTAGCTGACTGGTAGAACTGCTGCCTAAATGCGAGTTGTTTACCTTAAGTTTAAAGTAAAGTAAGTTAGTATTTTGGTTCAGTGCGTGTACTAAAGCCTATTGTCTACTAACACAGCAGAGCTAAAAGTGAAACTCTGTGCTGAGACTTAATAAGTGATCCACCAGCACTATTTCTGCCGCATATCTCAACATGTAAATAGCTACATCAACATAATCTGATCTGTTTGTAGCTTAAAACCTTATTTATGCTTTTTTATTTAAATAAATACCCCCCTTTTTTGCTCATGTGCCTCGTTTACTGGCGTTTATAGGGGCCCACTGACATTGAGAGTGTACAGGGCCCCAAATTTGCTGCTACACCCCTGGGTATATCCCTACTGTTAACTATATGAAATAAACTCTGTTTACTTTCAGAGTACAGCACCATATCTGGCCTCAGTGTAGTTAAAGCAATGCAGTCTGGGACCTGCAATTTTTTACCTACATCCACTAGTAATTTCCAATCTCGCGCTTCACCCCATCTACCAATATTTATAACCTGTGTTTTTTAGGAGTAAAAGTTTACTAAAGCTAGCACCCTTATGCTGCATGATTCCAGGGGGTGGAAGAGTCTAATGGCAGTAGTTACAATAACACTGCCATCTAGTGGGCAGGGGGTTAAACCCGACAAAATGACCATCAGCAAATCCTTACATGTAAACTATTTATTGTAAAAACCATACTGTGTTCTTGAGAATTGATACAGCATCACAACACTCAAATATATCAATGTTTACTTACAAATGGTAGAAACCATACATGTATGATCTATTATGCTTAAGCATTAGTTTGACTTGTGAACTGTTCATCACCTGTAGGAGCCGGCAGGGATTCCAGGTGAGTGGTTGGCTTTGTCAGAAAACTGGAACCCTTTCAGTTCCATTTGAGATGGCTGTTGAGGAAAGAATTAATCAAACCATGAAAGATTTTTTGAAGTTAAGACAAAATTTCAAACCAGATACAGTGCCACATAAAAAATGTTGTGAAGTTCACTTGTATTAATGAATCAAAAAGATAAACTAATTTAATATTAAATACAAGTGATATTTCAGGTCTTTTTTGTTTTAATGTTGATCAGTATGGATTATAGCTCATGAAAATCAGAAATCCAGATTCTCAATTAATTAGAATTTCATTTGGAGTTTCAAACTGTATCAACATTAAAACTAAAAAGGTATGAAATGCGTCACTTTGTGTGTAATGAATATAAAATATGACTGTTTACATTCTTGAATTAAATTATGGAAAACTTTTTCATGAACTAAGTAATAGTCTACATCACTCTAGAACCTTGTGGTCTAAAGAAAGGCTCACCTCTCTGCTGGCAGACATGACAGGTGGCTGTGAGCCGGGGGGCATCATGCGGCGTGGAGCACTTACAGACAGGTTCTGACCCTGCTGGAGCTGTATGGACTGGGGCAAGATCAGGTGCTGCTGGGCTGAACCATAACGCAGCTGAGAACCAGGCAGGGGCATCGTCACCTACACACACCATTAATATTTACTTCAAACTAATTCTGACATTGTTTACATGGCTCTACAATCTATACAAGCAGATTTGCTCAATTTTTTAACTCGGAAATACCTAAAACTGCATTTCTAAAAATAAATTAATGTTGAACAGCTAGAAACAGTAGTCAGACATATTGAAGCCCAAGTTTTATCTCTGGCTTATTTTTATACAAAACCACATCAAACAGTGTCAGCAACCATGAGAGTCTACTTCCAATAAAGCTTCAGACACAAAACATGATGGCTGATTAAATCTTCAGCAAAATTCATACTGTTCATACTTGTCAGCTTTGGTTGAATTAACATAAATCACGGTGCAACTGCTCTATCTGCTCTAAGTCAATGCTGCTAATGCACACCAAACACGTGGACAGAGACCTCCAGAGTAGTTCAGCCTCTGCCCATTTCCAAACAAACTCGTGCTTCATTTTAAGTATGAGCTCAATATGAACCAATGGCATATAAACACACCAAACAAAGGACATATCACTGGATGGACCTCAAGTGCTATAGCTGCCTGGCACAAGAGAACAAAGGAGTAAAGTCATCATTACAGTTTGGTTCTGGTGTGGGGAAACATGGTCCTCTCTTTACAGCACACAAATTGATTGATTCCGACACAATCTCTTGTATAACCATGTAAAGTCTGACGAGCGCATCTATTCCAGTATTGTAAGTTTGCCAGGTCCCAAAATATTGTCTATTTGACTATATGCCAGAAACATTACAATGCATTTAGCGGACGCTTTTATCCAAAGCGACTTACAATAGTGGGAAAGTACAAATGCGAAATTGTGTAGAAACATGTCCTACACAAGCTCAAAATCTATTTTAGACCAAATCTTTAAAAAAATTACAAGTCAAGCTTTAAAAGCTTATTTTAATACTTTTTTTTTTTAAAGTAGCCCAAAAACCAGCAACTTCTGAAATTTCACCCGCTATTGCAATTCTAACAAGCCCAACTGCTGTGAAACCAGCAAATCTGGCAACTTTGCGCTGCAATGCATTGTTCTGACATTATCTCACTGAACAAATGTCAGACATTTATAATCATCATATTTTGGTCTGCTATGCCAGTGTAAACACTCAGTGAACCAGGACTAAAATAAAACAATGCATCAATTTTCCCTCTTATCCCAGATCAGAGAACTGATCTGCAATACAAACTAAGTCTAACTACTGCTTTAAGGGGGCTGTTATAAACAGGTGTATGAAGGTCACCTGGATGAGCTGGGAGTCCATCAGCTGTGACGTGCCCATGCCTGGAGCCTGGTTCAGGGGGCCATCGTAGACAAGTGGCTGGCTGCCATTGATGGGTTGGAAGTGTGAGCCTGACTGTGGCTTCACCATCTCAGAGGGCTGTAAACCCGCAAAAGCCGAGTAAGGACCTTTTAGAGGAGCTCCGCCTGAAAGCACCATTGGACTGGGCTGGGACAGGTTGGGGTGCATGTATACTTGAGACCTAGAAGGAGTTAAGAGAAAGTAAGACAAAAAGCAATAAATAAATAAATAAATGATATTACTTGTTTTGTGTATTGTGTGAATACCCTCACTGGTCACTTCATTACGTACATATATCTTGTATCTACACTCATTGAAGCTATTATATGGCTGGCTCATCACTTCACTGACATGGTGGTGGAGTGTTAGTGTGCTGTGTTGGTATGAGTGGATCAGAGCTCTTGATGTTTTTAAACACCTTAGTGTCACTGCTAGAGTGAACATTTCACCAACTAAACCCATCCAGCAAAAGGTGTCCTGTGAGCACCAACACAAACTGTGCAGCAACACACAAGCTACTGTCTCTGACTTTACATCTACAAGGTGGACACAACAAGGTGGGTGTGTCTAATAGAGTGGACAGTAAGTGGACTACAGATCCTAACACCACCACGTCAGTGTCACTGCAGTACTGAGAATAGTGGTCCTAAGCATGCCGAAGTGCACTTATATGGTCAGTGCAGCAGATAAAATACACAATGAGTGCAGATATAAGGCATACCTAATGAAGTGGACAGTATTTGTATATAGAACAAATGAGTAAATCAAACATTTACCTTTTAATACTGAAAACCATAAAATCACATCAACCAAGCCACTTAACCCTTCTTCTCTTCATCTAACACTAGCTAATCTTACTGGACACTCCTCTCTGATCAGAGCACCATTTGTCTTGCTTAACTTGTACCTGAAAGGAGGGATGGAGTTGAACATCTCCTGCGACTGAGACACAGGCAGGCCTCCTCTGAGCCCGAGCTGAGCCTGAGCTTGCAGAGATGTGTGCAGAGAGATGGGAATCTGCTGAGCTGCTGCAGCCTGATATCACATCAAACAGAAAAAAGAAAAGCAGCAATCAAGACAAAGAACACAAGTTAGTTACAGTCAAACGTCTCAGCTCTTACTCTAGTATACAAATCTCAAGTGTTTACTTTTTCATTAATGGGACATTCATCATTATGAGCTGTCTGAGTATTACCTGTTGGTAACTTTGCTGCTGGGTCATCGTTGGCGGTACCAGCCGAGGCTGACTTGGGAAAACGTGACCGTCGAGGTAAAGAGGGGGTATATGATTACCTACATAGTGAAGGAGAGAGACAAGACTTAAGATTTGATTTTTAGAGATTCATACATTAGATGATTGTCACAGCCAGGAATAAATGCTTGAACTTCAACTACAATTAATTTGATTCATGATCAAATTTGATTCAATTAATTTGAATCATATAATGATTCATTATAACCTAAATAATAGTTTGCTGTTGTAATAAAAATTGTAGCGTTGGCCATGTCGAGGTCGCGCGGTATGGGTGACGTCATCACCCAGAAGCACTTGCGTGTTGTACACAGTTGTAAAACAGTTATGAATTGTTCATATGTGTTATTTTATGCAGATGCGTTATGCTGGCTTAGTGTTTTATTAATGTTGTCATCATCCTGTGTTGGTAGATGTGATTAATTAGTTTATTCGTGTAACTTATCATCTGTGAGATGTACAGTAGCATTGATGTCAGCAGCTCGGCGCATGTTCTGTATCTGGCTTTTATGTTAAATATTCACAAGTGAGCCTAAAAAAATTGTTCTACATTATGCTGGATGCGTTTAAGTTACTATTCTTTCCCCCCACGCCATAATATGCAAGTAAAGTTTAAGTTCTGTACAGGTAATTTGGTTGATGTGAAAATCTGGGATGGTGTTAGGGTGGGGCTATGCAGCTATAACTCCTGAGATTTTTCTCAGGATCTTACATCCAACCCAAAACCGATCCACAAACCCTCCCCTCCTTCTCTCTCTCTCTGAACGAGACTGCTCGTGCACCCCACGCACACCAGACGACAAACTAAACTTAGCGTGCGCGAATGCCCCACCTGCCGTGTAGACTGCGGGCGGGAGCGGGAGGACATGTTTATGTGGCGGGCGGGAGCGCGACCAAATATGACGATTTTATTGCGGGAGCGGGACGAAAACAAGCGGGAGCGAGGCAAACAAATCAGTCCCGCACAGACCTCTACAGCAGTGCTCCTAAAGGCTCATCACTTGACAGTAGTGATTGACAATTTGGGTTTCTCAATAGACAACGGATACATTTCTAGAGCAGGGTGGCCACTGGCCGACATAAGCGGATAGTTTTGTTTGCATTTGATGAAATAATAAAATATATATATATAAAATGTGACGCAACAACAGAACAATGTTTCAGTCTTCAACCTCTGCCTTAAGCACTTCAAATTTAATTAATATGACATGGGGTCCTGGGGTAATTCTTCCCCTCATCCCCTGAGAAAATTACAGGCTAAATTTACAGCAGCAAGCATTACCGCCAAGATCACCTAGAATCAAGCATGTCACCTTGCATGGAGACAGAGGGGGCAACAGAGGCTACAGGCATGGGAGGCATGGAGACTCCTCCAAAGGAGCTGTAGCTGACTCCGCTGGAAGATCCGACACTGCAGGGAGGCTGAGAGCCTGATCCTGCTCCAACAGGAGAACCTTGCTCAGGGAGGGACTGAGAATTCTCCCAGGCTTTACGTGCAGACTCCATCTGAGAAGGTAATATTAAAAATATTAAGCAAGACAAGGTTACATTCGTTTTTTTTTTTTTTTTAGCTCAACACAGAGAGCAGGGTTCTTTTATCATTTAATTGGTACTGCAGTTTTGTAAAGAAAGCATAAAACTCAATATCTGGGGAAAAATGAATAATAATAAAAAATAAATAAAAAATATTGGTCTTTTTGTATTTCCATGTTTTTAACCCCAAAAAATGAGCAAAAACTTGGTGGATTGAAAACCTACTATTGTGGCTGTAAAAAGGATGCCCTTTATTAACAAAGCTAGTGTTTGGTATTATTTCTGCTTCAGGGGCAAAAGGTCTGTGTGAGCAAGTCTCACCTTGAGAGTGAGGTCTGTGGTGGGGAATGATATGGGGTTGAGGTTGATTCCTGGCTGCAGGTGATCTCTGCGTAGCATTGGAATGCCCTGAGCAAGACTTGCCTAAAAACACAAAACAGAAGCGAAAACTTGGCACACTAAAACAAAATACCCCTAAATATGAAGCTAGTTTTGAAGTTAAAGGATGAAACATGCATGTGGCCAATTCAGCAGGTACACAAACCGAGACTGAGACCAGTCCAATAAATATGGAAGTACTATAAAACGTATTCATACTATACAAAATAAATACTAGCAACAAAAAATACATACATTTACACACACACACACACACACACACACACACACAATATTATGTACATACACATACACACTTCAGAATTCACATATTGATTCACATAATAGAGGTCATATTTGCACTTGCATACTGAATATAAATATTTCTCCTTCTGTATGAGAACATCACGCATTCAAAAACTGCATATAAGAATCAATTTCTTACAAATTTTGGCATCGCTGATGTATTTTGCAGACATATTTCAGTTATGAGGAAACAGTACATGTACATATATTTTTCCTGTATTGAACAGGCCTGACATTAGAAACAAGTTTATCCGACGATCCCAAACCAATTTGCTTCACGAGTAACAGCAAGTAAACTGTGAAACCTACATTGCTGGCAAGAGCATCCTGCAGTTTGGCAACAGGATTTGAAACGGCCACTGGTGCTGAACCAGGAGGAAGGCTGAAGTCAGAGTCCTTCGCACTGACCCCAAACTCGATGGGAGGAACAGGGATGACATTGTCTACATGGATGTCCACTCCGTTCACAGGGGTGATCGGGCCTTCCAAACGCTCCACTCCTTCTGAACCTTTTCGGTTTTTCAGAGAACGCTCATTTCCTATTGGGCCTGGTTTGTGCTCTTTGCTCTGTTCTGGTCCAGCATCTGAATCCTGGAGGTGGACAAAGCATTAACATAGAACATCTCATCATGAAAATAACCATTAAACTAATCTCATCAAAATACTTTTTAAAAAAAGTATTATACAAATTACATTTATATGGCCATTTTTTGGAGAAACACTTCTGAAATTAATGGTAGATGCAAGACAAAAGACGAGGTGAATTTAAATATAAAACGGCACCTCTGAATTGGGTTCACTCCCAGTATATGACACCTGCTTTGTCCAAGAGTCTCCACCAGACGACTGGACTGTAAGGGCTTTTGGGGGGGGGGAAAGTTTTACATCATGTTACTTAAAATCACTGAAACATTTAAAACGGATCATAAATGTCTGCTCACATTCTCAGTGAAACACTTTACAAATTAAGTTTTGAACTATTCCTACCCGAGCTGTTTGTCTCCCATATTTCAGTGCCCAGGTTACTGGTAGACAGCGTCTCCTCTGGCTGTTCGATGGACATGCTGCCCTGCTTCTTAGCAAAACGGGGAGGCATCTTTGAAGCGATTGGCCTGTTCTTCACCGTTACCTGTAAGCGCACACATGCATCATAAATAACTTAAATACCTACACTGACTGGCCACTTCATTAGGTACACATACCTTGTATCTACACTGTCAATTTTATCTCCACTAAGCATACAGGTGCACTTTGTACTTCTACAATTACAGAATCAAGTCCATCTGTTTCTCTGTGTACTTTCATATTATTTGAGTAGTGATTCACTTTCAACACAGTGACACTGACATGGTGGTGGTGGTGGTGGTGTGTTGGTGTGCATTGTGCTGGTGTGAGTAGATAAGACAGCAGAGCTACCAATGTTTTTAAACCTTCTAGGTCACTGATGGAGTTAAAATAGTCCACCAACCAAAACTATCAAGGCAACAGCATCCCGTGACCACCAATGAAGGAATAGATGACCAACACAATCTGTCCAGTAACAGATGAGCTACTGTCTCTGACTTTACATCTACAAGGTTGACCAACAATAGAGTGGACAGTGAGTGGACAGTGTTTAAAAACTCCAGCAATGTCTGATCCAGTCAACACACATTAACACACCACCACATTAGTGTCACTGCAGTGCCGAGAATAACCCACCACGCGAATTACAACTACTCTGAGACGGTCCTGTGAGAGTCCTGATACAAACTACAGTCTGTAAGTGTAGAACTACAAAGTGCACCTATATAGTCAATGTAGAAAAAACAGGTGTACATACAATATATGTGTACCTAATGAAATGGCCAGTGAGTGTATACTACCAGATATTCTGAGTATAAAGACATAAGAGAAGGTGCTTAGCTCTAAACTAACTGCTGTGGTTTGAAAACAGCTTTTGGTGACATGGCTGTACTTTACCGATGAAGTTTGCTCCTTCCTCCTTCTGTCCTCCTCCTGTGGGCGCCGTTGTTTTTTAGAAAGGGCATCCTGGAATCCCTCTGGACTTGGAATAGAAGCTCCGGAATCACTTTCAACTGTGTGAGAAAGAAGGGACAATGAGGTCCATTTTAAAAAAGAGATTAATGCATTAGTAGCCTGTCTACATAAATACTCATAAGCCAAAACATAAAACCCTGAGCTAACAACGTTGGTCCTCCCTATTCGCCCCTTTCAAAAATCCCAGAATGCACCGCGCAACCGGCAACATCCCGTTCACCATTTTCTCTTGTTTGTCTATGCCCAATGATCTATATTACAGATAATTGTCTATGCCAGCTATGCTACATAAACTGTTTACAACTTTATTCCGTAAGTAAATACTTACGTGATATCTACTAGCTTTTGTAACTATATGTACATAATATGTCTTTTGATATTAAACATCATATCTTGTTGTGTCAACTTGTATTTTCAATTTATGCAGTGAGTTTTTAGTGTAAACACGTTGTTGCAAGCTATCAATAATAAGCTACACTATCACGCACAATAATTTGTGGTACACATTTTTTATGAAAATAGCCAAAAATGAATTCAACTGGTGTATAGCCCTACAAATGTCACATTACGAAATAGGACATAAGCCACGCCTAGGCTAGGGCCCTGCATGGCCTAATCAAGCCAGCCAGTGTATGTTTATGTCATTAGAGGCCTATTTATTTATCAGTGCAGTATATATTTCGGTATATAATTAGGGTAGAATAAAATAATGTTTGCAGTAACCTACCTCCAACAAAATGATCAGAACACACTCTGTCATAGTCACTTGCTGACCAGTTTTCACGCCTGATGGAATCTTCCCAAGTTTTCCTTAATGTGGTATCTTTAGGAAACCTATAGTACGATCTTTTCTGTTGCTGTTGTTTGTCTAGCCATTGCCGATTACTGCATTGTGGTACACAACATCTAGAACCCTGATTGGCTTGTTTCTACGTATTTTAAACTCTCCTGCCGACACATTCACTGCTGCCATTATGTAAACAACTACATCGGATGTTGCCGGTCGCGCATGGAATTGTGGGATTGTGAATAGGGCGAATGCCAGAAAACCAGTTTTGACCCACCCAGACCGTCTCTACAAGACCTCTGTAGGTGTCCTGACTTATATGAGCATCAAACACATTGTCTACAAGAACAGACTGTTCTCACTGTCCAACACATCCCAGACCTACAGAAGTGCTACTGTTACAAGATAATCATCATTATTCACTGCGTCTGTGATTGCAGTGTTAATGTTTTGGCTCATTGGAAAATAATCACTACACCGAGTTTGAGAAGGCCTTGTCTTGTTCGGAGAGGTCTTGATATTTAATGTTTACAATTAGTATAACAAAGTAAAATAATCTAGAAAAGTGCAGAAGGGTGTTGCTATGATATCCCAGATGGGTACACAAATGTTGCCAAATTGATGCTGCGGTACCCCATGTGGTTGTTTGGATGTTAGTGTATTCGTACATTGTTGCATATGAAAGGTGCCAAAACTTTTGCACCCCTTTCATTCCAATGGGGCAAAAAATAATAAATAAATCCACAGAAGTCAGTTGCTATGCAGAAACCATGTATCTGCTCAAAAAGCTGTATACAAGCCCACATCACTCAGAAAAAAACAGACAGAAAAAAAACCTGTAAACTGTGTTGGTATCTCGAGACAAGATACGTTTAAAAAATCCAGCAAAAATAATAAGATTTGAATAATAATAGTTGCTTTGTAATATGCTACCATAACTCCCTGAAGAAGACCTGAACATTCATTATAATGTCGGCTAGCTCTTTCAGGCATCGTTTTCTTACACAAACAGAGCATGTCTACTGTACCCATTTTTCTCCATGAACTTTTCTGATTGATGTGTTCTTGGTCTTACTTGAGTAACTGTTCAGCTCGTATTGAGAAATCGTCTCTGCCATATCTCCTTTCAAGACTCTGGTTTTCAGCTCCTTCTCCATTTTCTTCCCTGAAGATTCGGCAGTGCTGGTGGGAAGGTTTTCCTCAGGCTGTTCCACACCATACACTGACCCTGGGTTCAAGCCTGGAGCTACATCCACTGGACTCCTTCACAAATTAAACCAAAGAACCACCGTTAAGAGAGTCTTCCAAGACTTTTATTGTTTATGAGGATGTGCTGTGATCAGGAATTTGTGATATAACCTGAAATTTCCATCAGGATATATATTGCAGACAGCAGCTCTGCATCATAACACAAACTTAAAGTTTACCACTTTGCATTTGCCCAAAAGGTCATACACTACACTTTACCAAAAAAATAAAATATGTAAATAATTACATAACTGTGTAGATGTTTAAGTTGCGAGCTACAGTGTTGAGCTTAGAACAACATTAGAGCTACGTTAGAACAATGTTAAAGCTCCCCCAGTGCAAGTTTCACCATTATATGGGCAGATGTCAATAGGTGTTTACTTCAAGATAATGAAACAAGCTGGATGCAACATTTCCTGAGAGGAAGTAGGAAGATATAGTTGTAGCTTTCAAAGCCAAGTATATTTATATCTATTTGTTCACACTAAATAACATGTACAACATCAGTGTTAACTTTGACAGGTGATTTTGATTTAGTTTTAGTCTTAGTCTTCTGACTAATATGCATATTAGTTTTAGTCATATTTTAGTCATTTAGTTATTGTTAGTTTTAGTCTAGTTTTAGTCGACGAAAACGGAAAACATTTTAGTCTAGTTTTAGTCAATTAAATGTTTAAAATATTTAATCTAATTTTAGTTGTATTTTTTAGTTATACTATTTTAAATTAGAGCTATTTTAGACTGCTTACTGTTACTTTAATAAAACAACAGACTTTAATTTTTGTTACATTTAATAACACAATGACATCAGATATTGTGGAAGCAAGTTGGCCCATTTTTCTTTTTCTAAAACACGTTTATTTAACTTTTACATGACAAAATGTAGTATGTGAATACAATTTGGTATCAACATGACTAAACACACACATTAACAGCAATCCCTTCACAGCGTCTTAAAAACCCAGTATAAATCCAGTATACCAAACAACAGACACACGAGAGAAGTCTGCCCTCTGAGCTTTCTGTCACAAACGATAAAGGATAGATTAAGAGGGAAAGAGTTGGGTTTCTCCAGTGTGCTTTCCTTTCTTTTACTGGTTCCTGCTGGCTAACGTTAACATGCACTTAATGTGGACTACCACGGCTTACGTACCTTTCCTCTTCGTCTCGTTATATGACTGTATTTAAAATTAAACGGAGGCTGTATGTGTCTTACAGTGTTTGTGATCTATTTAACCTAAACACCTAAAATAATGATAACAGATTACACATTTCCCCTTTATACACTGAAAAATTTAAAAATGAAACATATCAGATATACATATTCATCACCGTTAGCGAACTAGCTAGCTACATTACATTAGCTTACCTTTTTGTAAAGCTCGTGGTGGTGAGAACTGAGGACCTCTTGAGGTTAGTAGTGTTTTCCCAGTTATTTTACATCCACAAACTTTGCTCCGTTTTGTTTTGTGTGGCAGCGAAAGTGAAATTACTCCATAAATCGCTTCTTATTTTCCGTCCAAGCTACGGCTGTGACATCAGCACGTTGTGTTAAACTTCAGCAGTGTGACTGTGGAGCTTAACGTGCTTTGAGAAAGTCAGACTTGCGGCAGGTTTACTTTAAAAAGCGGATTACTGGACAAAAACAATATTTTAGTCATTCTGTGACATTTTCGTTTCGTTTTTATTCGTTGATGAAAAGTCTAATACTTTTAGCCATAGTTTTCGTTTTAAAATATTAGTTTTTATTTAGTTTTCGTCTCGTTTTCGTCGTGAAAAAATGGTCGTCAACAAATATTTTTCGTCATAATTATCGTTAACGAAATTAACACTGTACAACATATAAAAGTGTCAATATAATTGGACTGATTATGTCCGTTCAGTGAAAAAACGCAAATACACCAACTTGAACCAAAACTAGCTTACAAGGTTAAAAAACAAGAACAAAAACAAAACTACTGCATGCTCAGCTGAGGCAGAGGATGACAAAGTGATAAATCTATTGCTTTATCTCAAGACGTGTTATATTTTTTTCATTAAATGTGTTTATATTTTTATTTGGGTACTCTAAATAGTCTGTGTGTGCGCGCATGCCCAGCAATGGACTGGCACATTGTCCTGGGCATAGCTAAGATGGTGTCATCCCCTGCCCTGTGCAGGGGACAGGGACTCACAGTGACCCTGATTAAGATTAAGCAGAAGATGAATATTTATATTTTTGAAAAATGACGTGACGTGAAACATGCCAATATCAATTTTTTGTCCTCAGCCACCCTTCTCTGTAAATATCAGCATCAGCCATTGAAAAGCCCATACTGGATAATCACTAATATGCATCAGTCAAATTTCCATCCTTAAAGGTAATTTATTTATATGATCATGCTTGTGATTACCTCCTGCAGTTGGGTGAAACACCATTCTGCCAGCCATCGTTTCGGTTGGATGAGCTACAACTTGAAGGAGTGTCTGTGGAGCGGGTCATTTTGTTGGTTTCCAAAATGCCCATGTCACTCTTACGGTTTTGACGCTCCACTAGGGGGCGCTGGCTGGAGAAGCTTCTTTTGGAGAGCTCTCTTTTCTCAGCACCTGGTTCATTGTGGCCTGAATCCACAGGCACATCACTATGCTGACCGCCTCCACGCTTCTCTCTCCAGTCGTTAAAATCACTGTTCTCTGAACCAGTCTCCCAGTCCTCGCCTTGGTGGCCAAACTCCTGCTGCCTGCTTCCAGAATACTGGCCCGGCCAGTGATCTTCTCCCCCCTTTGAACGACTTGGCCAAGGGTTGGCAAAATCTCCATTGACATACTCTTCACTGTTCCACTGGCCTCCAGGTTCTCGCTCTTGACGCAGTCTTCTAAACCGGGGAGGTTTATCTTGCCGCGGTGGACGTCTTCTCCTCAGTGGACGATTATCAGGGTTATCATTATCCAGGTAATAATCACCGTCTCGGTCATCGACACCATTCTCCACAAACGAGGCAGAAAACTTTGGTGGGTACTTGAGGGGCTCTCCTTCTACTGATTTTCTGGAATAGGAATCGTTCCCAAAGTTGTATCCGTTTTCTTGCGAGGAGCCACTTCCAAACTGACTTCCTCTTCCCCTCCATGTAGAAATCTCCCTGGAACCAAACCCCCGGGTGTAGCCAGTGTTTAGGCGAGGTGGAAGAGTTCGACCGAAACCTCTTCCTTTGGACTTTTCCCTCGATTCTCCACCACTCTGATCATTATTATAAACCTTATTGGACCTCCACGAGTCCCTGTCAGCCCTTTTAGGGTCTCCACTTGCAGAATAAGCTGCATCTCCATTTTCGGAGCCCTTCTGCCGACGACGTTTGGGCAGCTCCTCGTATTCGGAAGCTTCACTCAATGTTTCGCTCACATTGCGTCTGCGTGGTTTGCCTCGCTGCAAATCTTCAGCTTTGACATATTCTCGTGTTCCCCGGCCCCTAGCAGACCGCTGGCTATTCCCAGAGTTGTATGCTCCTCTGGAGTTGTCTAGACGTCCTCCACGAGCTCCGCCACGTGAGCTAAACTCTCGGAAACTACGACCACGACCCCGTCCTGACCCTCTGGCTCCAGCAAATGCTTGCTCTTCATCAATGAAAATCCAGTTGTTTCGACGTGGAGGAGTCGGAGGCTCTCTGTGTTCGGCGTTTTCTTTAACTTGCGATTTAATGATGTCCCAGCTGTTTTCTTTACTATAATCCTCATTTGTGTTGTTTACTTTTTCTACTTTAGGCAGAGCTGGCTGCTTCTCATCCACAGAAGAAGTCAGCAGAGTTGGAGCTGAAGTTGGATGCCGATTGACTAAAGGTTGGTTGTCCTTTTTCAAATCATAGACGTTGGTAAGGATCTCCTTTTCAAGTCTATACGGAACTGGCTTCTCTTCTAGTTCTGCTTTGGGCTTCTCGTTTTCCTTGTCTTCAACCTTCAATGCTTTAAGCACTGGTTTCTTAATAGGCCCCGTTCTCCTCAGGGTTCTTCCACTAGATTCAGATGGCTGGCTAATGCTGCTGCTGCTGCTTGAGCCAGGCTCAGACCACTGGGACAGTCCTGCACTGCTGTCTTTCTTCAGGGATGCCTCTTTCCTCCAGAAATCAGAGTCATAGCTCTTCTCTTTGCCCTCACAAACGTCGTCACGGGAATCTGGATTCTCTTTCTGTAATCTGTTCGCGGAAGTGTCCTTCTGTTGCTCCGTTTTGGAGTACTCCGCATCTCCCAGGTGTGAGCGGCTTTGAGCTGAAGACTGGTGGGATTCTTCATGGCTGAGGTCTCGCTGCGAACACAAAGATATATCAGAAGCTCGGCTCTGACGATAACTCTGGTGGGGAAGGTCTTCAGCCGGACTGTCCACTCGATCGATAACTCGGTCCTCATAAGAATCTTGCTGAGAGCATGACCTGTCACTCCTGCTGGGGAATAAACAAGCAACTATGATGTGTAATATGCACTTGAGATCACTAATCCAACTAGAGATGAAACGGTTACCAGTTTGACAATGGTAAAAAATTATGACTGGAGTATTACGGTTTAAAATTTTAATTATTAAAACCATTGTCCTGTGCTTTTAAAAAGATCAAACCAAAGCATCAACCAAAGTTGGCACAAGTCTCAAGGATGCAAGCCTGTGTGTGTCAGGAGAAATATGGCAGAATGCAGTGACAAACACTCTGCTGGTTTTTCTATTTTGAAAGGTAGAGTTTCAGAGACTAAACTTCATCAGGTTAATCTCTAAAGCACGTTAACTTGTTAGCTCCTGCATGCCGACTTTCTTCTTTGGCTGCGTCTTTCCTACTACACTGTACTGATTATGTTACAGTGCCACCATGCCACTAATTCTGCAACTGCAGTTAGGACGGACAGAACTCCACAAAGAGCAACACTTGTCAGAAAGCAATCACTTCGTGTTCATTTATACTTGCACAGAGGAACATTTTCTACACAATATGTTACTGTGTGTTTGACATGGTTCATGTAAGGTATTGGAGTATGCAATTGTTTTAATGTTTTTGCAAACAAAAATTGCATAGTGCTTATTTTATTGTACAATATAAAGTGATTTCAGTTTGTGTATCAGCATTTTTATTTTTTACTTTTAGAACATTTTAATAGTACCATGATAATACTGAATAATAAGAGTGATGATTTTGGCCAGTCTAATCATAATTTCTGATCATTTCTAACTGGATCAATCTAAAATGACATTCAAACTAAACTGCAGAAATGGCCAACCTGTCATCTGTGTGACTTCTTTCAGTGTTTTCATGTTGTCTCTGGTAGGGTGGGGTGAAACTGCGCGCTGGAGGGTAACCATCCTGGTTCCAAACAGGGTATGGCTCAGTAGAGGGCGCTCTCCTCTCCTGGTGCATGCTGGGATGGCTTCCCTCATCAGAGGCAGAGCTAGGACTGTTGAGGCGATCCTGCTGAAGGGCTGGCTTCATCATTCCTGCAGTCAGTTTGTAAACATAAGCCAAAGTGAAGAAAATTACATTGTCCAGCAGAGGGCGCTGCAGCACAGTGTCTTCAATTTGGATTTTTTAAAAAGCACTACTTCACCAAAGGTTTTAGTAATCAATTCCTTGTGCTTTTTTCTGATTCAAAAAGTTGGCAAACTAAAAAAAATTGCATATATATGTATAATAATTTTAAAATATAATAACAAGCACATAAACCAGACATTACAAAAATGCCACAAGTTTTTTTTAAAATTAACATTAAAAGATGAATGTAGTTTTTACATCAGTTAATATTTTGGCAAAAAATTGCATTTTTTTTCTTAATACATTTTTTTGAAGAAGATAACTTGCGGGCATATAGGGGTATATGAAAAAGTTCATTATTTATTTTATTTCTTGAGGAGTGAGTATATTTCTTAATGTGGAGCACATTGGCCCACTTGAACACAACATGAACCCAAGGTGTACAGCCAGTGCACAGTCTGAGTTTTGGTCAGTACTTTGTTTATTCTAATTTATTTATTCAATACAATTTTCAGACCCAAAACAACACACTACATCATTATAAATCAATCATACATTAGAATGAAGTAGTATTTGTTGTACATAAGAACAATCAGCTCACCAGAAGAGTGGACACTGGAAGAGTAATAATCGACTGGGGAGCGGCCCTGGGTCATACGGGGGTCCATGTAAGGGGGCATCATCATCCAGCGTGGGTCAAAACCCAGAACATGTGGAGGATAATAGCCTCGTTGTGGGTGTCCAGAGCCAGACTGGGGTGGATGACCTGACTGCTGCCACTGCTGCATCTTATATACCTGCTCCTAAAGAAAAAAAGAAGACCGCACAGGTACATCAATAATTAACACAGAACCAAACAGGTATTTCACATTTTAAGTTAGATGTACAATATTAGATCAACAATATTAACCCACTTGATCCCACTAGAGGGGACAAAAAAACAAAACAAAACAAAACAAAACAACAAAAAACCATTTACAAATCTCTCCGAGATTTTATCCTGGAAACAAAAATGAAACTACACCCTGGACAACTTAAAGTTAAAAAAAAAATATATAGTTTGAATCGAAATACATTTTTAGTTATTTGTGAGAGGAGGTTAAATAAGCAGAGACATTTGTTAGAGCTCATAAAAAACATTTTTTATATATATTTTTATATCCATATATAAATATATATACATACATACACACAAACCGGATTCCAAAAACGTTGGGACACTAAACAAATTGTGAATAAAATCTGAATGCAATGACGTGGAGATGGCAAATGTCAATATTTTATTCGTAATAGAACATGGATGACAAATCAAAAGTTTAATCTGAGTAAATGTAACATTTTAAAGGAGAAATATGTTGATTCAAAATTTCACAGTGTCAACAAATCCCAAAAAAAGTTGGACAAGTAGCAATTAGTGGCTGGAAAAAGGAAATTTGAGCATATAACGAACAGCTGGAAGACCAATTAACACTAATTAGGTCAATTGACAACATGATTGGGTATAAAGAGAGCTTCTCATAGTGTCAGTGTCTCTCTGAAGCCAAGATGGTAAGA
>BRDA01012701.1:0-25865 GCA_036984385.1 Crenuchus spilurus | reverse complement strand
AGTGCAGACTGTGATTCTGATCACAATCTTGTGATGTTGACATTGAAGATGAGGTTCAAAAGGAAACAAGTGAGGAAGCCAATTCAACTGGACCTGAGGTTGCCAACAGATTTGAAAACTTGGCAAGACTCCAAGAACCACACACACACCAGATGAACAGCAAATGAAGAATGTCATGCTGGAAGCTGCTAAGAAGACAATACAGAAGAACCACATCAAACACAAGAACCGGATTACCAGCGAAACCTTTGAGTGGATTAAGAAGAAGCGTGAAGCAAAAACAAAGTCTTCCAATGATTACAGGGAACTGCGAAGTGAAGTACAGAAGAGGCTCAGAAGAGATAAGCAAGCCGAGTTGGACTCATTGTGCAGTGAGCTGGAAGGAAATGCAAAGAAAGGGAACAGCAGACCTGTATTCCAGATAGTAAAGAAACTCACCAAACCATTCCAGCCTCGTACAGTAGCCATCAAGGACAAAGATGGCATGAAACTTGTGGAACCATAGAAGGTGTGTCAATGATGGAAAAACTACTGTGAGGAACTATACAGTGGTGAAGAAGATAACATTCAGATTGATGTTCAAGAAAAGGAACCACTGAAGGAAGAAATCAAGCGTGCTATGTTAGAGCTGGCTACACGAAAGGCATCTGGTCCAGATGATATAGCAATTGAACTGCTCAGGTTTGGTGGAGAGACAACGTTGAATAAGCTCCATGAGGTCTGTATGGAAGTTTGGGAAACTGGAATTTGGCCAGAAGAATGGATGTAATCACTTTTCATCCCACTGCCCAAGAAAGGAGACTTGCTCCAGTGCAAGAACTACAGGACCATTGCACTGGTCTCATATGCTAGCAAGATCTTGTTGAGAGTGATATTAAAACGAATGCAGTATAAGCTGGAAGGGGAGATTGCCCAAGAACAAGCTGGATTTAGACCAAGAAGAGGCACTTGGGATCAGATCACAAACCTCCGGATCATCTTGGTGAAAGCAAGAGAAAGGAACCAGGAACTGTATTTCTGTTTTATTGATTTCACAAAGGCATTTGACATGGTACAACATGACCAATTGTGGATAACCATGCTGGAGATGGGTTTTCCCTCACACCTGATCCAGTTGCTGAGAAATTTGTACAGTCAGCAGCATGCAGCCATCAGGACCACCGATCATACATCAGCATGGTTCAGCGTAAGACAAGAAGTCCGTCAAGGATGTAACCCGTCACCATGTTTATTCAACATCTTAGGAGAACAAGTGATGAGAAAAGCACTACAGGGATTCATGGGAGGTTTCAAGATTGGTGGAAGGACTATTAACAATCTCAGATATGCAGATGACATCGTCTTATTGGCCACAACAAAAGAACAACTAGAAGAGCTGGTGAGTCGCACTGAGAAGGCTGCAAAAGAATACAACATGCAGATCAATGCAGCTAAAACAAATGTGATGACGAACACTGAAGATATACTGAAGATCACAGTTGAAGGAAGACTTCTGGAGCAAGTAGACTTTCACGTATTTGGGATGCAGAGTAACAAAAGCTGCAGACTGTGCCAGTGAAGTGAAGACAAGAATGGCCATGGGCATGTTGGTGATGGTCAAATTGACAAAGATGTGGAAAAGCAAGTCAATTAGCACCAACACCAAACTAAGACTGATGAAAGCCTTGGTCTGGCCAATAGCTATATATGGATGTGAAGCCTGGACACTGAAGAAAGAAGAAGACAGACATATTCAGGCTTTTGAGAACAAGTGCATCAGGAAGTTGCTGAAGATCTCATGGATGAAGATGATCACTGAGCAAGTATATGAAATGGCTAGAACTCAAAAGGAGTTACTGATGCACGTTTAATCCCGCAAGTTACGTTACTTCAGTCATGTGATCAGGCATGCACATGAGAGCATTGAAGGAAGTGTTATGACTGGACTTGTGGAAGGAGTCAGAAGACGTGGAAGACCAAGAATAACCTGGATGGATAACATCAAGACATGGACTGGATTATCAGGTGCTTGCCTGCAATAAGCAACCAGAGACAGATGGCATTGGAGAAAAGTGACTCGTCGGTGCAGCCTACCATGGCGAAGCGATGACGGCGTGTGACATATGACATGAATACACACACACATATACAGTGGTAACCCTACTTATGAGCATCCCTACTAACAAGTATTCCAGGTAACGAGTCGAGACCACTGAGGACGCTATCTCCACAGCGCTACACACTGCACTGACCCACCTGGACTGTCATGTGAGAATGCTATTCATTGACTTTAGTTCAGCATTCAACACAGTGATCCCATCCATGCTGATATCCAAACTCAACCATCTGGGCATCAGCACATCACTCTGTAACTGAATCTCAGACTTCCTGACTAACAGACCCCAGTCTGTTAAACTAGGCAACCTCCAGTCATCACACATCACCATGAACACTGGTGTTCCACAGGGCTGTGTTTTAAGCCGTTACTGTACTCCCTCTTTACCCATGACTGTGTGCCCATTTATGGTTCAAATACCATAGTCAAGTTTGCAAATGACATCACTGTGACAGGCCTGATCACAGACAATGATGAGACGGCCTATAGGGACGAAGTACAGAATCTTTCCTCATGATACCACGACAACAACCTGGTCCTCAACACACACAAGACAAAGGAGATCATCATGGACTTCAGACGGACTAGGAATCAAGCTCACATCCCCATCTCCATTAGTGGAGCTATAGTGGATCAGGTGTCTAGCTTTAAGTTTCTTGGTCTCCACATCTCCAGTGATCTCACCTGGTCCCTGAACTCCTCCATCCTAATCAAAAAGGCGCAAAAGCGCCTTTATTTTCTTCGGAGCCTCAAGAAAGCTCACCTGTCTCCCAGGAACCTGGTGAACTTCTACCGCTGTACTATTGAGAGCATACTTACTCATCTGACCAGACTATATTCTCCCAGTATTTCACAGGCTTGTCTAAATGTTGTGCAGCAAATTTTAAACGAGCTTCAACATGCTTTTTCTTCAGCAATGGAGTCTTGTGTGGTGAGCCATACAGGCCATGGCGGTTGACTGCATTACTTATTGTTTTCTTTGAAACAATTGTACCTGCTAATTCCAAGTCTTTCTGAAGCTCTCCACAAGTGGTCCTTGGCTCTTGGACAACTCTTCTGATCATTCTTTTCACTCCTCTGTCAGAAATCTTGTGAGGAGCACCTGGTCGTGGTCAGTTTATGATGAAATTATGTTCTTTCCACTTCCGGATTATGGCTCCAAAAGTGCTCACTGGAACATTCAGAAGTTTAGAAATCCTTCTGTAACCAATGCCATTATTATGGTTTGCAACAATAAGGTTGCGAAGGTCTTGAGAGAGCTCTTTACTTTTACCCATCATGAGATGTTTCTTGTGTGATACCTGGCCATCATTTGGGACTGAACCAGCTGATATTAATTTGCACTGACAAGGGTCCGTTCAGCTGGTGTCTTGGCTTTCCAAGCCTTTTTGCACCTCCTTTTCTTCATGTGTTCAATACTTTTTCCCTGTGCCATTCCACATTATTACACAACTTAATTTCTGGACATCTATGGTTTGATTTCTTTGTATGTATGGATTACTTGTGTTGTTACCGACATATGGTGAAAATGTCATGTCAGTAGCACCTCTAGAAATATATTTACTGAGAAAAATGGTGACGTGTTCAATACTTACTTCACCCGCTGTACATATACATATACACACACACACACCTCACACTCAACATAATCTATCAAAAATATGGACACCTCCCTGAAAGGTTTACTATTTTATTTTACCGTTACATTAAAAAAATAATTGTTAATAAACTACATAATATTTAAAATGTATATTACACGTAGACTTCAAAACTGAATGAGTGTGTGGCAGTAGCCAGATAATAAAAATATCGTTGATTTTAGATTTTTAGAACACAGACTGTCTTTTTGTTTTCTCAAAAGCCTTTAGATATAAATGTCCACTTTTACGTGCATCTCCAAAACCTAAAACATAATGAAAAAGGTCATTCATGTTTACAATTTAAATAAAAAATGTCAACTTTATATTCATTACAAGTACATCTGTCTCAATAACCAGTGAGCTGTCTAACTAGGCAGTATTTATGTAGACAGCTGTATAAGTAGTCAGCAGTCTAACAGTCGTTTGCCCTTGTAAGACTGATGAATGAGACGCTCTAGTTAGAAAGTGATGACATTCTTGCCCACTGCATGTGACCGGCAGCTGTCAAACTTGCATCATATCGCCGCCATACATCCTGCACTTGCTGTTTTTACAGCAATTTAAAATAAAATTTAATAACTTTAACATTTACAAATCGGCTGCTCTGCTAGCATCCACTGCACTGTGTTGCACTGTGGGATTGCCTTAACGATCAAGAAAGCATTCGATGCACTCTCAACATTCGGTCAAAATAAGGTCTCTCAGTAGGCAGCATTTAGAGAAATCTAATAACTGAGACAGCCTTCTTATCGGGGATGTGCATATTGTGACAAAATTCTGTTTACATTGAGTCTTTCTCAATACCTAGTGAGCTCTCTAAGTGTCATTTCAAGCCTTTTATTGTTTTAGTGTTGATAATGTTTGGACAGTAAATTTACTCAAACTGCAATATTTTAAATTTCAGATTCTGGATTTCTGATTTTCATCAACAGTATAACAAACAAGGTTTGCAATATGGTGATTTACATGTAACAACTAAAATATTAGTTTACCTTTAAAAATAATATTACAAAACAAAAAGAATTCCAGAACATTCAGATTTTTTTTCCAAGATAGGTGTGCCCAAACTTTTGACAGGCACTCGAGCAAACACATGCAAAATATAGTTTCTCCCTTTTTAGCATTACAACAAAAGACACAAGCTCCCTTTGAACTCCTCTAAAGCCATCCCCTGCTATCCCAACACTGATCTAGGAGAATTACAGGGCTGGAGACTTTAGAGCTCGTAGTCTTTGAAGATTTCAGCTGTTGCTCACCTGCTGATGCTGCTTTTGGAAGCGAGGCGGGACGGCCTTTTGGTGGCGGCCGTAATCTGGGACAGGAGAAGTGGGCTCTGGACCATCATCCTCGTTCCTGTAGCTGAAACAGTTATCTCTGTAATCCTGGCTGGACGACTGATCAGAGGGCTGCTCCGACACTTCTGAGAGAGAAAAGCAAGGTTGGTGTGGGGGGAAAATAACCACAACAGATGTTTTAAGCATTGTTACAACACAAAAACACAAAAGCTCGACAGAAAAGTTGGAACGATTCATGCTCGGACCAGAAATGGGTGTTTTCACAGCATCTGCTGTTGGAGGAGCTTTACAGAAAGAAAAAAAAATTCACATTCAACCTCTTGGGAACTTGTAGCATTTGGTTAGTCTTTCTAGTTTAAATTGCTGAACAGCACTGTAGTGAAGTTTGTAATAATGACAATCATCACTGTGCTAGCATCAGCTTGACTAAATGACAAGAACATACATCATCTGATCTATAAAAAACAATAAGAAAACTCATTCTCATTGGGTTGAATAAGGTTATGACTACCGGTATTTCCTTTTTTCCTTTGTAGCAAATAATCACAGATGGACTCAAAAACATCTGTTTATTAGTTACAATTTCTGGCTTTAAAAAAAATCTTTCCATTAAAACTAGATTTGGTTGCGTCTTACTGCTTTGGATAACTCCAGATGTTCCCTCAGTTAATTTGTGGTTGACACAAATATCTAAACTTTTTCCATTAGAGAAGCTCACTTTTAAAATCCAAAACAGACATCAAAAATTCACTGAAATATGGTTGTTGGTATGGAAAGTGTTGGAGGATGTGATATTTTTTTCCCTTTCTGCATGATGCTTGTACTACTGTCTGTATTGTAACCACAATTTACTTATTTTACTTTATTCTGCCCTATTCCTTTATTCATTCATGATCATTTTGTGATACTGTGAAATATGCGATACACATACATAATTATTTTCTTTTTGTTCTATTCTTTCATTCTGTAAAACGCAAAACAAATATATAAACGAAAAAATAAACTAGATTTTTGAAAAAACTCAACATAAGTAGAGGAGAAAATTAGGGAACCACTCAACATCGAAAGCAACATTATAGTTTAATCAGTGCTACATCAACATTTAATACAAAGCCGTGGGCTCAGAGTTAGGGAAACATCTTTGTGATGAGGTTCACCGTTTTGATCCCCTGAACTGACGCGACATGACTGAAGAGCCCTTGAACAAAACACCTATCCTTCAACTGCTCCCTGGGTGCCATGGATAGGGCTGCCCACTGCTCTGGGCAAGTGTGCTCGCTGTACCCTATAGTGTGTTCAACAGTGTGTGTTTCATTGCATGGATGTGAAAAAACCAGAGGTCAAATTCCTCTGTGTGCAAGCACATTGGACAATATATCACACTTTCAAAAAAGGGAAATCAACCCTGAATGACAGCAAACAGTCTGCATCTTGGTCTGATTGGAAGCGGATGGGGGAAAATGGAGAAAAAAAGGCCCCTGACAAGGCTCCATCCTGCAAAGTTGATCCAAAATGCTATTGAAGGCTGTGAATAGTAAAAAGTTTTTCAAGTCCAGGCCTCATTATATAAGCCTGAGGAGGCCCAACTTAGTACCAATTGCAATTATTTTGTACATTCCATAATTTTCTCCTCAACATTGATTAAATTCATAATCCTCCCCCAGCTGCATTAGATAAACAAAAGCTGTTAACTGAAATTGAAAGCTGGGTATAATGATTCTGTAACTTCTGCCAGGGGTTGTATAAAATGTGTTGTAGTAACATCTGTTATGAAAAAATAAATTCCTATTTACATACATCAACTGATCCATTTGAATGGTTCTGCGCTGCTATACTAACTTTAAATTTACCTTTAGTGCCATACTGCCAGCTGTCCTGGTGGTGTTTTGTCAGATCTCTGCCAGGAGACTGTAACAGCTCCTTACTTTCCACAGCATGCGGTTCTCTCTGCGAGTCTCCAGGTCGAGCAGGCCGATCAGTTTTGCCAAATTTCTCATCCAGTTTTTTTAGTTTTTCAGCGCATGCAGCCAGTCTCTCCTCTCGAGCTCTTCGCTCCTCCTCCTCGCGCCGACGCCGGGCTCTCTCCACTGCCTCAGACAGATCCGCAGAGACAAATTTACCACGAGGAGGAGCAGAGCGCTGGTGATCATCCTGCTCATCCACAGACTCACTGGTCTTCCGCTCAGGCTAAAAAAGAAGTTAAAGTTACAATCTTCTGAGACAAACATGTTTTCAAAATAAGGTGCTGCAGCCGTTCTCTACAGGCTACTTGATGACAACAACAATAGACTAGAATTAGAGGTGTGCATATTTATTTTATTTTCCCTTGCACAAGTTAAAATCTTTGGCTATATTTTTTGACTATGTATCAAAACATGAAGTAACATTTGTACATGGAGTTCATTTTTAAGAGTGCTAAAAATCTGAGACAAGCCTAAGTTTTCCCACTTACATTTACTTCCTAATACCTTAAAAATCTGTACAGGTCACGGAAAGTTCATATTCAAGCTCTAGCTCTTATTACCTGCGAGTCAGCTGAGCTGTATCTGCCGTTGGTCTTCCTGGAAGGCAAAAGGTCGTGCTGGTGCTGATAAGGTTCTTCCTCAGGCTCCTGTGAATACTGACCTTCTCCAGAACTCATGGAGCACTGACGCTCACGATGAGACTCCCACTCTCCCCTGAAAGAAAATCCAACATGGCTTTTAGGACAACCAAGAAAGGTTTTTAACCTGAGCCTGAGTTTTTCAGACATGTAAAATAAATGTCAGAAATGAGCTGAGCTAAAACCGAGTTAACCTGAGTAAAAATCTTTTGCTAATCATTATTGTGATATTTGCAAAAAGTAAATTGTTTCAGTCAAAATAAAGCAAACCTTTAACCACGTAATTTACATTAAAAACAAACCAGGACACACCAGATCTTATTCTTCTCATTAGGAGAATGATCCTCTTCATCGTCACTAAATTTGAGCTTCTCGCTGTAATCCACCTCCTCGTGAAGACCTAGAAAGGAAACAATCAATTTAACTACTCAGAGGTACAACCTCAAGCAGAGACTAAAAAGCAGTTACAATTAGCCCTGCAATTTAGTCCAAGAATAGCTGTAATCCATGTCAGAGAAACCAGCAGCCGATGACTGCACCTGCATGTATTAGTGACAATATAGCACAGTAACAGTTCAGACACCTCCTGAATCTGTAGTCTGAAATTTCCGTTGTCTTTTCTGCAGATCAGATGTGATTTACATTCAGAGTTTTGAGTCTATGAAAAGGGGCCGAGATGTACCTCATCTGCCTTTCACCATCTTGAAACTGACCACTCAGGACTCGCTCATCCATGTGTGATTGGTGGATTTGTCCGTCTGTCTACATTCTGTGTAAAACTGACCAATTAAAAATATGGACTGTCCTTCAGAAAACCTTCATTCAGTTCACATTTTAAATGTATCGACTGTAGCGTCAAAGTTTACAGTTGCAGAGATTGACATTTATATTTGATATTAGTCACAAATCCAGAGCTTTAGTGAAGCCCAAAGTTTACACCAAAACTATTCATCCACAAGTTAAAGTCTGTTTACAAAACAAAGAGAAACTTCCATCTTTCCACTGTTGGGTCTTAACAGTGTTCTAGGTCAGATGATCCTCATAATGGAGAGAGCAGAGATCGTTCTGAACATTTTAATATGAAATATATGGAAGTGTCTTTAAAAGGAGATTATAAGAAGACAAGCAGAAATAAAAATGTCTTGTATATTAGAACTGAACCCTGAATTTGGAGAGCAAAATTTTGCCCTACTTACAGAAACAACACCATTATATGCTTATATGTCATTGACTTCTTTAAATTAAAGTTGCCCCAGATATTATTTAGAGCATTTGCAGACACAGTGAATGCCTTCTTTGACAGAATATTTGATTAGGTTTGATCAAGAACGAGTGCCTATTGTGTAGCACTAAAAATAACTGGAGAAAAAAAAAAAAATTAACTGGACTCTTTAAATACTGATAGATGATCTCTCTGCAGTGGCTGCTGAAGTGTGAGGTAAGACATCAGCATCTCAGCTCAGCTGTATTGGATAGCTTTACATTTCCATGGATTTCAAATGTTTCAATACTATAATGATATTATTACACACCTTTATAGCCAACAAATATTAACATTGTAATGATATTCTCAAGCTTACCTGCCCATCCGTCCTCACAGTCATTGTCCAGGTCATCAAGGTCCTTCAGGTCATCTGGGTTAATGATGGCGGGGCGGGGAGCTCTGTCGCCTGGGCGTCGAATCGGTCGAGGTGAGGGACGAGGGGGCATCCGGGTGAAACGGTTCTCCCTCCGCACATCTCCACTACAAACAGACAAGTAAAACAAATAAACAAACAGATTCCCATTGAGATTTGTAAAACCAGTCCAGGATGTGCAACAGTATGTACTTTTTACCATTACATTAATAATTTGATTGAACTAACAAAGGGTTTAATAACTTGTCGATATGCTGAAACTAATGCTGTTTAGTGCCGTTAGGACTCCTGGATAGGGGTGCAGGAAAAAAATTATCTAACATGAACGATTCAAAATCGATTCTTGTTTTCAAAAAAATCGATTCTTTTTGTGGGTGTGGATGTGCCTTCTCAGCCACCATACTGCTAAGCAAAACAAGGAAGCAGCGTCGGCTATGTACAGGCATGCAAGCCAAGCCGCGGTCTTTTAATTAAAGCAACCATTTGAAAACACTTTGGATTTTACCATCAACCCGGCCCGGGTAAGAAAGGGCTGGACGTGACTCATGCGATTTGCAGAGATTACAACAGTAAAGTAACGTATTTCGTTCGTATTTGAAAGAATTGGGAAAAAATTGATTCATGTATGTCATCCCAATATTTTGTTCTTTTCTAGGTGATCAAAGCATTTAATCCTCATGGTCACCATAAATAGACAGCACAAGACGTCAAACAGCTTTTTCACTGCACTTAATGAGCTTAACAAAACATTTGTAACCATCTCAATCTAAAAAATAAACTGCTGTGATAAACTGCTGCAAAAATAAAGTGCATGGCTCATTTCTGACATTTATTTTACATGTCTGTGAAAAATGTTTTGGCAACTGTTGCTAAAATGCATCTATGGACAGTATCTGGACAGGACAAGAAGGTGATGTGCACACTTACTTCACAGGCTCTGGAGCTGTGAAAGCTGGTCTAAAAGTAGGTCTGGCATCGAAGCGCATTGGGGCAACCACAGCCGCAGAACCATGTTCAGAGGAGCATGGGCTGTCCCGGGTTTCTTTAGGACACATCTGAGAAATACAGACCAAATAAAACGTAAGATATCATCAGGCTATCAAAATATCCATCCATTACCTTCTGTCCCTTCACTGAGCGCAGGGCATTGGTTCATCCTAGCTAAAACCAGTAAAGGGCAACACTTAACACAGACATTGTTATCTCAGTATCCAAAAAAAAACAAAAAAAAAAACCACATACTGCATACTTATTTAAATGTTAGATGTGTATTTGAAGGCCTTGGTTGTTTGAAGTTAATCACTGACTGCAAAACTCTAATAAGTGTCTCCACAAACATGCTGCACAAAATTTTCCATGTCAACACCAGCAACGTGAACAACAAAACCAAATGCATATTTTTATAGCTGCATTGCTGTAAAGACCAAAACATACAAAATAAGGCCACGCCTATACCTTGAATATTCAGAAAAATATTAAAATCAAGCATCCATAATTATACAAATATATGGTTAATCTGACTATTATACCCTGTACCTATTCTGAGCTTTTCCATTATTTAAACAAGCAATAAGTCACTTTTTCAACTGACTCTTCATGTTTTAAAAATTATTTTGATATCTAGTGGCCTGGATGTATTAGGGACTCTGTTTAAGTTGCTAGATAGTTTAGCAAGATGATGATGAAGTAGGCAGCTGCCATGTTGCTTAGTGGTTGCTAGGTTGTTCAGATTGATCTTTTAAAAGATACAACTGGCTTTTTTTAAGAGAGGGGAATGAAATGAGCTAATAAAAATAACTAATCATCCCTTAATCTTCCTGTACAGTTTAAATGTGCTGCTGTTTAAATAACAGACTCAAAGCTTTGTTTAATACTACGTGAATGGAAAACCAACACATTTTCCTTCTGTACCATCATGTATTTTTGAAGGAAACACTGAGTCGCTGTCTGAGCTCACTGTTTACACTCAGTGACAGATGAGGGTGGTGAGATGGGAGGAAAAACACTACTGATGAAAAAGATATCAGAAGACATTTCAGAGGTGGGCAAAATCTTAATTTTAGGAAAGATTATTTGGTCTATTTAAACTTAGTTGAAATATTTATGCTTTATATACAACAGACATGACCCTTTTACATTTTTTAGCAGCTATAACAATAAAAAAGGTATTTAAGTAATTAATGTAATTAACAAGAACTGTAATTACGCTGCACGTACAAATGCTGGTAGCATGTCGTGGTAGGTGGTGGAGGTGGTGTGGTGGAGCTGGTACTGCAGGGCAGAGGGCGTTGCCCTGCGGATCGGCTGAACCGGTCGAAGAGATGGCTCTTTCAGATCGGGTGATGGAGCTGTGGCAGTAGAGGTGGTGTTGGCAGAGAGGGACTGAGGAGGGGAGCCAGAGGATGTGGAGGGAGGAGGAAGAGGAGCTGCAGTCTCAGCCTTTCCCTCCGTTTCGGAGGAGAGGGCGGCCGTCAGCGAGAGAGGCTGAAGATTCCGCCCACCTCCCTCCCTCCAACTCGTTACATCTGAACAAAGAAAAAAAAGTGTTTCACAGAAAATGATACATTTTTGCTGCTTTATAGAATTTTTTTTGCAGATTTAATGACTTTTTTTTTTGTTTTATAAAAACACTATTTTTGCAAGGGTAACGTCTAGAGGTTGACCGATCATCAAACCTGAATAATGAAGAGTGCATATTGGCAATTTAGCATTTTTCTGATTATTTAAATTATCAAAACTGATAAAACTAAAATTATCAATTCATTTATTAGTCTGGGCCAATGTCCTAAAGACAGCATTATTTTAAGGGTAGAAATGTGGATCCCAGGGAAAATCCAATAAAATCATACCATTCAGTATCGGTTCTTGTGAAAAAATAAATACATTTCATTTTTAAAAATGGTTGACCTCTAATAAAATTCCCAAGCCATGCTCCGATGGTCGAAACCAGATTAAAATTTATACATGACCAAATTCAGATTCTGCCACTACTGAAGCTTGTTAAGTATAGTACTAGTGATGTAAACGGGGTAATAACTAGGGCTGTAATGATACACATTCAGGTTTAATATTGATTTAAATTATGAGATACACACTACAACAGTTCAGCTGAGCAGGGGCATATTTATATTCACTTTATTGATAATCATCACTCTTATTTATATATTTAAAAAAAGAAACCCACACACACACACACCACCAGAACTCACTCTGAGGGCGGAGGCTTGGTCCTGGCCCATACGACGGATCGAAGACGCTTCTTTCCTTGCCAGCCTTGTCCTGTTCTCCTGCTGCTTTCAGCGTCGGAAATTCCTCGTGAGAGAAGGGCTGCAGTCGGCTTGAGGCCCTTAAACCTGAAAAACCAGCAAAAGAGAATACGCATTTCAACATTTATTTTTGTCTTTCATCACGTCTCTCTTTTTTTTTTTTAATAACTCCGCTGCGTGTGATAAGGTGACTGCCTCTTTTCGACTACCTCTTGATACATCGTCACTGGGGAGTCAACGTGCTTAGAGGAAAGCGCAGGGTGCCAGCTCTGAAAGGACCAATTGGCAGATGCCAGCGGACATTGCAATATGTGAGTGATGGGGAGAGTGAGAGTGCCATCTACCCACCCAGAAAGAGCACTGCCAATTTTTGCTCTCTTGGGCTCCGGCTGTTGATAGCAAACAGCATGACCGGGATTTGAACTCACAATCATCTGGTCATAGTGTCAGCGTCTTAGCCTGCGGAGCCACTCGGGGCCCAGCATCAGCAGACGTTAATAAAAGGTCTCACAGTCTAGTTCAGGACACAGTAAACGTATCTATGAATCTATTTGGGAGCAACATGGAGCTCCAGAATGTTCTACCTGAGCTACTATCAAAACTAAACTACACAGCAACAATCTAATAACTCGGTCTTTTAATAAAAACATCCTTGAAGGACTCTAGTACAGAATGACTGAATGTAGGACCTTGAATTCACTTCTATTGGCACAAAGAGCCTATAAAAATGCGACAAGGTTCTGACGTTTTCCTTTACGCACACACAGCTTCAGTCATCACAAATGAATGTAACAACCTTTGGGTTTGTGTGCAGTGATTGTATAATTGACGTACATGTTGCTAATAAGATAAGAGGAGCAGAAAAGGATAAAAGGGTGACATTACCATCTGGATCTACTGCCTTTCCATTTAGTTGTGCCCATTGCTTTGGTCCACCTGTGTTTGTACTCTGCAATGATTAACAGCAAAAACAGTATATAATAATAATAATAATAATAATAATAATAATGTTGCTATAACACTTATAATTAACAAGTGCATCTCCAAAAATAATGTTGTGATGTTCCTTTATGTTCAATTCAAGAAAGTAAACTCATTTTATATTAATTACACAAAGCAAAATATCAAGTCTTTTTAAATACTGAAATAAAAATGAAATATTGTAATAATTTGAGATTCTGGATTTCAAAACTTCTTGAGCTATATGTCATGCTGAACATTACAAAAAAAACAACGACTCCGTCACTTTGTGTAAGAAATATAAAATATGAGAGTTTATCTTTTTGAATTCAAATAAGAACTTGATATTCTTTCTGATGTGGCACTACACACATACTGTTGTGCCAAACCATATGAATAGCATGCTCTTGATCATATCCATGCAGTCAAATGAGCCATGCCCACCAAGTCATGGACACTACAAGACCTCTGAAGGCACTGTTAAAACATTATCAGCAGATCCTTGTAGTTATTTAGGTTGTGAGGTGGAAGGAATCGCACATGTTCCAGCCCATCACACAGATGCTCAGACTAAAATCTGGCCACTGTGAGTATGTTACAACTACTACTGACCACATTACCTTTGTGGTTTCAGAGATGCCTACCTCCTGGCTGACTGCCGGTGTTGGTTTCTGAAGATTGGAGACGGATTTCTGTATAGGCAGCTGCGGCTGCGACTCCGGCAGCTGTGCTGTCGATGCAATGGAACTGAAAGAGAAAAAACAGGTTTAATCTCACCAAGACATCAAATTAACCAACAGTTTAACAATCAGAACTCTGTTGCTCAAATTGTCATTTTATAAATACTAAAGCCAGTCATACACAGCATGAGTTCAGCCCCTTTTTAAGCCCAGTTTAGTCGTAGGCAAACTGAATTTCAGGATCAGTTTGAATGAGTTCCATCAGTTGACGTTTGATGTGCAGTGTGAGAGGGGAAAGAATGCAGAGTAACTGTCAAACACTGTCAAATGACAACGATTTAATATGTAGATGACATGCAGTGTGATTTAGTCATTCAGTATAGCTGTAACAATATACTGTAGCTCATTAGTAAGCCAGCACTTTGTACATTAGATTGGTTAAAGGCAGCTTCATAGTTCTACTGAAAATTTCATTTACCAGCTGAAAAAATCTCGCTCTGTGTATTCTATGAGTCACAGAATAAACAGAGCAAGTAGAAAATGTTTGGAACACCCCTACAGATGCTCATTGTGCTCCAATTCTCTCTACAAAATGAACAAACTGTGTAATCAACATTTAATTAAAAAAAAAAAAAAAAAAAAAAAAAAAAAAAAAATTCACAGTACATGCTAGGCTTTATGAGCACTTGTTTTTTGCTTTGGGTATTTCGTCCCAACAATTATAGCCTGGTGTCAGCAAAAGACTGTTTTTCTTTGTATTTCATTATATATATAGTGCCATGTGAAATGTTTTGAAAATCATGACAAACTGTTTTATAATTAAACAGCTTGAATGGGTGGAGCTAAACTTCTCTAAGCTGAATATGCAAAAATGTTGATTTTGGTTGGTTTATGGTTTATGCAGTGTTAGCTCCCATATAGACCAGGGAGTGTAGTATTTAGTATATAGTGTAGTATACATAATATTCACATATTTGATCAGGTGTGTTCAGTACTGGTCGTGGAGATGCATCCTAGAGAGTTCAGTTCTAACACACCCGAGTTAGACATTCACATATCGGATAGCCTTCATGACCTGATTCAGATATGAGGAAGCTAAACTATGGTAAGGTGGTGATCTCCAGGAGCAGCAGTGGGCACCTCTGTATTACACCATACTCTTAAAAAGAACAGAAAAAGCTTCCCATGATACAGATCCTTTAATTTATTTTTAGTTTTCCAACCATGCTACCGCACTTCTTTATGTTCTCTCTTTCCAGTCTCGCAGAGATAAACAGCAGTTTCCTCACCTTGGGAAAAGAAACCTCAAACATAAACTCACGCTCTTTCACAGACACGCTCCCTGGTTCTTTGTTTTGAGAAAGAATCGCACACTGACGCAACAGTTTCTACCAAACTAAAACACACCTAGGACATAACCTACGACTCTGTGGATGTACAGCCTTTCTTTAAAAATCTCCATACCCACCTACATCTATGCAGGGTAGTAAAAAAATTCTTAAATTGAAGGCTTTGCCCTCAGGGACTGAAATTAAAGTGCATTTTAAATGCAGACATTTTACCTTAATTGTGTAACGTTCAACTAATGAACAGATACATAATGTAATGCTCATTATTTTAATATATAATTTTTGGCATTTTGGCCCCATATACTTTTTTAACCTTATGCATTTACATTTATGTCTAGCACCCTCTCTATTTTACACACACACACAAAATTATTGGGACACCTGCTCATTTACTGAAAAAACGTTCATCTGGAGTACCTGTCTCTACTGTCTTGAAAGGCTTTCAACTAGATTTTGGGGCATCACTGTGGGGATTCAAACAAAGTCAACAAGTGTGGTTAAGAAGTTGACTACCTTCAATCTCATACTCCTCAAATCATCCCAAAAGGACTGGATGGAGCAGCTTATTGGGAGCAGAACTAATAGGTTCATGTTTATCTGCTCCAGAGAGTCCTATTCTATTGGTAGTACTTTGCTACAGGGACTAGACAAGCTGCGTGTGCTTTTGTACATCTATCAGAAATTAGTGCAGCTTAAAATAATGACGGGGTTCACAAATATTTTTAAATACAGTATATCTAAGTTATGCTAATGAGTGTGACAACAAAATAAACTGTTTTCCAAATTTCTCCAAAAATGTTTTAAAACCAATGTATTACAACCTCAATAACTACCGATGAATCAACATTTAAAAAAAGGATGAAAAGCTTGACACAGCCATTGAAGAGATGCTTAATTTACTCTGTACATCAGACATAGTGCTAATTCTGTTAATCATACAGACAGACAATCAAAATGCTTCACTCTACTTCTTTTGATCGGGCTGTTCCTGCTTGTTTGCCCATCCTGTTCCGTCTTTGGGCACAATAATCACGTTTGGATCGTTTCCTTTATTTTCGGATTTCAGGCTCGGCAGGTGAGCGGGTGGGGGCATGCGCCGGGCAGTGGCCACTTTACCAAGACTCTGCAAGCCATGTCGTGGAACAACTAAAGCAGAGGGAAAGAAAAGGCACATAAATGAACATGAATGTATTTTACCAGATAGTGAACCACTGAACAGATTTACTTCATAATTAAAATAAATATCACAAACATTAGACATGTTACACTTGCCTTGCAAGCATTCTTACTGCCAGTGTTGTGCCTTATATGAAAGGCAGCCCATAATATTAGCATGAATGGGCAGAGCTAAAGTGATGTAGGTTTGCAATGGTAAATTCTGTGTAGTAAATGTTGATTTTTGTGACAGCACAAAAACTAGGAATAAAAAGGATTTCAACACTTAGCCTGAACATTTTTATGTTTAACTTAGTGTGTACCAAAAAAATTAATTTCATCTAAAAAAAATTTTCATAATTTAATTTTAAAAAAGGAAATATTTTATTATTCTTTATGTGATGTGACATATTTCAAACTTTTGATGGTTTCAGTACTGCTTATAGCTAGTGAAAATCAGAAATCCAGCATCTCAAATTTCTTCAAGTTTGAGTAAATTACTATTAAACAGTGTCAATAGTCAAACAAAAAAGTTGAAACATGGCACTGTGTGTAATGAATATAAAATATAACAATTTACCTTTTTAACTTAATGAACACAAATTAACTTTTTAAACCTTTTCCAATTTTTGGAGCTGCACTAGTATACTACACATCACACTCAGTACAGTTTACAGTAAACCACCACACGAATTATATAAGGAATAATATTCTTACCGGTGGTTTTCTGAGTTTCTATTGACTTTCCCTTGTACTTGTCAAATAGGCTGAGCGAGGAATACTTGCTTTTCCCATCCTTGGACTTGGTTATTTGCCCCAAACGATCGGACATTGCGATGTAATGTCATCGAGTATGGAAATTTTTCTTTACACCTCTTCCTCTATACCTTCTGTTTCTGTGGACACAAAATAAACAAGTACCAACATAAATAAGAGGTTGACTGACGTGTTTTTACAGGACAGATACCAATTATTAATATCCAGGACATTGACAACCAATATAGGAAATGTTGGAACCAACATTCATTTATTACCATACATTAATAGAACATTTTATTGTTACAAGCCTACACACACACACACACACACACACACACACAGGAGTTGGACAATGAAACTGAAACACCTGGTTTTAGACCACAATAATTTATTAGTATGATGTAGGGCCTCCTTTTGCAGCCAATACAGCATCAATTCATCTTGGGAATGACATATACAAGTCCTGCACAGTGGTCAGAGGGATTTTAAGCCATTCTTCTTGCAGGATAGTGGCCAGGTCACTACGTGATGCTGGTGGAGGAAACCGTTTCCTGACTCGCTCCTCCAAAACACCCCAAAGTGGCTCAATAATATTTAGACACAAAGACTTGCTGTCTTGGTCACAGATGCGCCAGCAAGACGTGCACCAACAATTTGTCCTCTTTTGAACTCTGGTATGTCACCCATAATGTTGTGTGCATTGCAATATTTTGCGCAAAACTGTGCTCTTACCTGCTAATTGAACCTTCACACTCTGCTCTTACTGGTGCAATGTGACATTAATGAAGATTGGCCACCAGACTGGTCCAATTTAGCCATGAAACCTCCCACACTAAAATGACAGGTGTTTCAGTTTCAGTGTCTAACCCATATTTATTTAAATATATATATATATATATATATATATATATATATATATATATATATAAAAATAAACAAACAAACTCTGAGCTTCAGACAGCTGTATTTATATATTCATGCAAGTTCCCTGATATCAGCATCCAGTCTACATTAAAAGTCAGATTTATTTATAGCAAACATAAAAGATAACATGTCAAAGCACTGAACAAAAGACATGAATTTAAATGGCAAGCACCTAAAATCTCGTGTACAGTACACAATACACGTACATTAGGCAGACACATACAGAATATGGGAATCTTTGCATTGTCAATCAACCCTGACTTCTTACCTGGCCATTGAGATATAGGCTCAGTAGAATAGTTACTCAGTCAAACAAAATGACAAAAACATCAAAACTAACTTTACTCTGAACAAAATGGACACCAGAGACAAAATAATATGAACCAGAATTTTGATTTTGATACCAATACCAAAGGATCCTGATAGTCAAAAACAAATCAATACTCTATTTGCTCAACAGGCCTGTTCTGTTTTTAAACGTGTCTGTGTTCTACTGTTTGGTGTTTAATACAATGATGAGTGTTTTTAGTTCACAGGCATAATATCGATTTGGTATTAAAAAGGGTTTTTAATCTAAAATAACCTTTAAAAAAATCACAATATATTGGTTTACAGCACCACAATCACAATATGTGCATTGGAACAGCTTGATCACGATAGGCATCATGTCGCCTGGTTCTCGTCAATACACAAGCTATGACACTAAAATAAAAAATGTGACAGCTTTGTGGTGTGATGTGCAAAAACAATTAGCATTTCTAGGTGCACTGACTGACCACATACATTAAACAATCAGCATCTGTAAACCCCATTCAACACGTCACACTCTCCAGACTCCAACAAAACACAAAATACAACCAAAAATACAAACAGAAACCACACCCAATATAGCCAAAGTCACACAACACAGTCAACCAAAATCCCACAAATAAATAAATAACTTGACAATTGAAACCACTTCCAATAGTCAAATCCCTGCCCACACAACCAAAACCCCACCCAATTCAGGAAAACCCTCACCCAGTACAACCAAAACTCCATCCATTCAACTATGCCTATATGTACTAGCTACACAGATTTAATAACAAAGGTAATACAATATAAAAAACTTCCCTCTGGTAATACCATATCAGTGTAGAAGGCAGGTAAACATGCTTTAATATTCTGAACATCTTTTTAAACATCACTCAACTGGTAATGGTTATCAGCTACAACTCAAAGTTTCAACGACGGTTTCTGAAAAATATTAATCCTATAGCACCACCTCAAAATGCAGCGCATCAGCAGTTTAATTGTTTTGCTAAACAGATACTTTTAAGGACTGAACTTTAACATGTTTATTATTAACACAAATATTCAAATCACAGTTCAAGCTGAGCATTTTCATCTTGGTAATACCCAAATGCATATACAGTCACACAAAGCTGCATAAAAGAGAGGCATTTTTTTGTCCCAAGTGTCCCACATGTAGTCATTTAGTGCCTTTAACAGCTGTATGTGTGAAAGTAAAAAGCCATAAAAACCACAATATGCTTCACTTCGACAGTATCATAAGTCAAAAATAAGCTTCACAATGCACAGCGCATGTATGATTGAATTTAAAACTAAATGCCAAATCATATCGTGGGAGGAAAAAAAATAATAATAATATTCTGATATAACCAACTGCACCAGTCTATATTAAATTCACCTCTAAATCAGAAGCCCTATTTGGATTAGATTCAATGTACACTGAGGTTCTGGTACAAGTTGTTCTTCTACAGGGGCTTTTATTTTATTCCCAGGAAAGTCAGTCACCCTCAGAAATCATGAAACAAAACATTGTAAAGAGCCATTCAACTAGAGCTGGGCAATATGACAATATTTATCATTATTGTGATAAATTTTTTTCTGAGCATATAGTGGATATTGGCAGTACTTAAAAACACAAACTGTGAGCATATTTTGTCCTGTTTATTGTAATTAGATTGGCAGCATGTACTGGAGCCCATCAAAAATTAGAATATATTGGGGGAAAAGTCAATTTGTGATCAAAATTAATTCAAAACAGTAACTTATTATATATTCATTACACGTGAAGTGATATACTTAATGCATTATAGCTCAGACATCCAGAATCTCAAATTCTTATAATATTTAAACCATCTGAACAGTATGAACATTTAAACAATGTGTGCTTAGAATACATGACTATGTGCAATGAATATAAAATTTACACAACAGGTTAACAGGTTTTTTTATTACATTACTATGATTTTTGGAGATGTGCTTGTATTTTTTTTACCTTGTAAATCATAAATATTGTAGCATATTGTGTATCGTTAAAAAAACGTCCTGAAGTATTGTGATAACATTTTGCCTTTTCACCAACCTCAAATTTTCTTAAGAGTCACCTACTTCATTTGGCTGAAAGATTCCACTACAAACTCTACCTGAAAGAACATTATTCAGAGGGAGAAGAAACTACAAGCAAAGTTAGACCCTGCAGGATTATGACAGGGGCAAAGACACAAGTCATTTCTTACTATCTGTATCACTGTACCTCTAAAGATCCTGTTAAAATAACAACTGTAAACAAATGTTTACATTCAAAATGATAGAAACAAACAAATACAATAATCATGGCTAAGTCTTTGTCAAGATCATAAGGAGAATTAATTATTGTGTACAAGTGAAAAAATAATAAGCATGGTGAAAGACATCTGGGTTCATAGAAAATAACATTTACCCATCCTGCAGCTATTTTCATGTCATTAGTATGACCACTGAGGAAAACTATTAAACTACAATATTTCTGGGACTAAAAATCTACAAGCTCCTACATTTTAAGTGTTCTGCAGTAAACTGAGGGTATGGATTAGTATATTACAAATGATAAAATATTCTCAACATTTCACATAATAGTTGCACCAAGAATCAAAAGCATGAAAACGTTGTAATACTGAAATTTTGCTATTTTTAATACTTTCAATACATGTTAAATTGGTGTGACTTTTTTATTAACATGTGTTTACAACTGAACAGTTGCATATGGATTACAGACATTTCATTTATATATTAATAAAAGAACAGGCGTTTCAGATATATTAAATACAGTATCAGAATTCACACATCTGAAATATCCATCTATGCCTCCACCTATCATAGATAGCTATATATCAAAACACTACCAGAAAACACAAATCTATTAGAAATATGCATATACTCATACATCGATTCATCATAGAGATGATCTTCATACAGTATCAAAAACACAAGTCCATCTTAAATATGTATCTCTCTATATACACACACACACACAGGTACACACACCACTATCAAAATCAACAACAGAATATTTGATATAGATATAAATCAGAGCACAAACAAATCTGAAATATCTATCCATACATCGATCCACCAGATACTCATCATACACTATCAAATATGTATCCATCTATATTATCATCCTTCCATTAGAGATAAAAATCATATATATTAGAATCCATAATACTCTCTGAAATATCTATGATATCATATAAATCAGAATCAGAGGTCACAGAAATCTGAAATGTCTATACAAGTGTTATCTAAAGAGAAGTGTTAACTAAACCAGCAGCAGCTGACTAAGCTAACGCTAACTAGCATCATATGTAAACATTACTTAACATAGTAGTAATTTTGTGCCGTTTGAAGAAAATAAAGTAAATGTCTTTCGAAGTAAAACTGCAAGGTGATGATAAAATACGGATGGCAGCAATAAACAGTGTTTAAACCGCAACTGACAGATCAACATACAGGTTAGCACAATGCTAACGTTATCCAAACGGAGCTAACAGACCTAGGCTAGCCCAGTCAGGTACAGGAAGAAAAGGTTTATAAACAAACAGCTCAAGATTAATTACAAATCAGGTTTTAAACGCGAAGTAATATATCAAATCAGTCTTCTGTCTGTTTACTAAAGAGAGTTTGCTTACAATGCTAGCACAACGAAGGTTCTTATCGGAACACAACCGGTCTACCTTAATTCCTGCAGTGGTTACAGTGAGGAGCAATAGGCTCTCTGCAGTGACCGCTGCGAGATTTAAGGTGGAACTGAGAATTCCAATAAGAAGCTAACCTCTGCTTCGTGCTGCAGCGTAAAGAGAAGCAAACACTGCATTTAAAGAAAATAAGACAGGACATAGCTTTATTCTATTGTGTTTAAACTGTAAAGCACCGTGTAATCACAGGACACATACTAAAGTTGTAAAACGAGCCCCTGCGTGTTAGAAACAATCTGTTATTTGTCGGCTCTCGCATAAAGAGGGGGAGATTAAAAATGGCCACAGCGCCAGAACAAAGCGACAGTAAAGTCAGAGGGGGCAGCGGAGCTTCACAGTCAAAATAAAGGCAGAAATCTCAAGCAAACTTGCAGAATAACTCACCGATTCTGCGCGTTACCTTTTGTACGTGTCAAACAACGTGAAATAAGTCCACCTGTGCGTGAGAGCTGGAAGGATGGATGAAGATTGTGCGGCCGATTCTGTTTAGTTTTAAAGCTGCTCGCCGTTTACTTGTGTTGCCACACGGCCTGCTGTCGGATATGACGTGCGTGTCAAACAGCGACCCCTGTTGGCCTGCTCAAACAGCTCAGTCAAAGCCCTGCAGGAAGAGTTCAATCAAAAATCTGATTTACACATTAAACACTTAAAACCTGTTAATAGCAACGCCAAGATTCAATAGATTTTATAAGATATTTCCATTTACTGCATATTATACTTGCAGAGTTTTAATATTGCGTCTGGTTGCCGTGACCTAGTGGTTAGAGGTGTGGCTTTGTGACCAGAAGGTTTTTGGTTCCATGCGCCATGTAGATCATGACATGAGTGAAGTGTTTTTGAGCAAGGCACCTAACCCCTACCTGCTGCCCGAGCTCAAAAGGTCTGCCTATACCATTATACACTACGAAAAATCAAAAGCACTCAAGAAAAACTGACTGGCTTAGCAATGATCTCTACTGAGCAGAGAGTCCATAGGCCATTGAACTTGGAGGACATTATCAATGCATTTGCTGAAACCAAAACCAGGATGGTTCAATTCGGACGGCAGTATGAAGCTTGAGTCAATATTGTATTTTGCTATAAAAAAATAATCAGTTTGATTAGACGTATCATTGCTTGGAGCCCCAGAACTTCCAAATCCACCCTACATGTGCAGTAATACTTTTGCTTTCACTCTGGCATCCATCCATCCATCCATCCATCCATCCATCCAACCAACCAACCAACCAACCAACCAACCATCTGTCCATCCAACCATCTGTCCGTCCAACCATCCACCTGTCTATCTATTTCACATGACATATTCTACTTTTTTATTTAGGATTTTTTATTTTATTCATCTTAGTTTATATATCTATGCTTTTTCTAATGCATCTACATGAGGCTAACATTGCTAACAAATACCAGAACTCAATAGTTACATAAATAACCCAGCCATTTCTGTAAATATACATCTGGGTCTTAATTAAACCTGAGGAGAGTGAGTATCCACTGAAGTATCTTCACAGCTCCAGCTGTTAGTAAAGGAAGACTGGAGTTGTGATTATTGTCACTGTGAGTGTAAAAGTGTAAATCAGAGAACATATGCTCTGTGGTGGTTTCAGTGTCAAGAAAAAACCAAAGTGAGACATCTGCAGTCACACCAGGAGTGAAAGGTAGAGTAGAAGTCTGTATGCAGCGTACCTTTTCTTGTACTTGACCTATTTAAACTATATTAATAACATCCCTTTATTATATAAATTGAATTTAAAAGCTATATATTAAATTAGACATAATTGAAATGCAAATAACGTAATGTAAACTGAATTCAGTATTTTACCTGAATATGTTGGATAGTAATATGAAGGTTTTTAATTGACATATGGTGTGTTAGCCTCTGTGCTCCACCAGGTGGCTCCCTATTCAAACTGATTTCCCAGTTGTACATTTTGCAAATGCCATTTATCTTTAAAGTGCCAGTGAATGGACATACAGTATACTGTAGGTGTTCCTAATAAAGTAGCACTGTTTTGGCAACCCGGCCCGACCCCTGGTGTGTGGTCAGAAACATGTGTTTGGGTCGTGTTTCATTGACCGAATGCTACAGACAGTGGCTGTATGATCTGTACTGGAGTCCAGCTGGGAGGCTCTGGCCACCCCACCAGGGGCCACTGTGGCCTCTCATCTGTCCATCAGTCTCACTTCACCACCACTACATCACTCCATTCACAGAGATCTGCAACAGACAGGCTCAAGTGGACAATCCTGAAGGCTGTTTCTAACACCCCCAAAATTCATACTGTGTCCCAGATGGATACATAATGTCAGTCAAAAGTTTGAGCACATCCTTAATTTGACACATTGAGGAGAAAAAAGCTCTTTTTCATATTTGGGTGGTGGATCATTCTCAGCACTGATGTGGTAGTGGTGTGTTAGTGTGTGTCACACAGCAGAGCTGCTGATGTTTTTAAAGACCTCAGTGTCACTGCAGGAATGAAAATAGTGCACCAGCATCCTGACCTCCAATAAAGGACTAGAGGACCAGCACAAACTGCATAGTAACACATGAGCTACTGTCTCTGACTCTACAAGGTAGGTGTGCCTAATAGGTTGTGGACAGTGAGTGGACAAAGTGTTTAAAGTCTCCAATTTGAGAATGCTCATCCTGCTGCCTAGAGCCATAAAATCAATAAAATATGCAATTCACCCAAGGGTGCACTAACTTGCTCACACCACTGTGTATCCAGTCCTCCTTAATTGTAATAAACCATTTGGGCTGGTCTTGTGCACATGAATTAAGCCTAGTCTTGATCTTAATTGCACTGTCAATGTCAGCTAAGGAGGACTGAATGTACATTTGTGACAACGTGTGTGCACCCCTGGTTACATGACATGTTTTGTTGAATGAACAAATCGTGCACATGATCATAAATAGTGAGGTTTAGTCTAGACTCAGGGTGAGTCTAGCAGACTGCTCTGTTCGGTTAGAGCTACAGACGTCAGCGTGGTTATGTTTTTTTTTTTTTTTTACACACTTGGCCCAGACAAGATTAAGCCAAACGTGTCCCACAGCAGTATGGACAGCCCTGATACTCTAATCTAACACCCAGCAAGCAGTTTATCTACAGCTCTACTGTGATGTTAGACATACCAGAAGAGGCAAAACAAACTCTGGTTGCCCTGATGAAGGGTCAGAACCATATTGTAATATATAAACAATATACATGTGTGCAATTTGACCAGGGGTGACCAAATGTTGCACAAGACTGTGTATGCATGTATATTCACTGGTCACTTTATTAAAAACCTACAAACCGGATTCCAAAAAAGTTGGGACACTAAACAAATTGTGAATAAAAACTGAATGCAATGATGTGGAGATGGCAAATGTCATCTATTTTATACAAATACAAATATTTTATTCGTAATAGAACATAGATGACAGATCAAAAGTTTAATCTGAGTAAATGTAACATTTTAAAGGAGAAATATGTTGATTCAA
>BRDA01012700.1:66227-100863 GCA_036984385.1 Crenuchus spilurus | reverse complement strand
TGGTGGTAAGAGAGTAGGGTGGGCCCTATGTGAAGCTCTAATGGTTTGGCATAGGATATTTTACATCTTATCCTGTGTATGATTGTAATTAATAGTGACTCAAATGTGCTCTACCAAATGGTTGAGCAGAATGTTGAAATGTTAATTTTGTTTTCATTCATTCATTTAGTTTTTCCCTTAGAATTAAACAGGTTTTTAAAGTGCCTTTAAGTCTGATATGCAAATGACTGTTCTGATTGGCTGTCCTGTATTGTTCATCATTGGCAAAGCAGTCCTGACTCATTACTTCTCATTTCAAAGTGAATGCGTGGGCTAAACTTATGCACAGAAAGACATTTAGAAACTTGCTCACATAGTAAATCATATAATTGTAATAATACAAGCCCTTTAAAGTAGCTGAACCTACTACAATTACAAGGGGTATGTGGACAATTTTGTAAAATATACAGTAGCATGCAGAGATCAGCCACAATATTAACACCACTCACAGGTGAAGCCATAACAATGGTGCATGTGAAGATCTGGGATGTATTGCACAGTAAGAGAACACTTGACAGAAGAGTATTATAGACGACATGTTGGATGCTGGAGAAAAATATACAAGCGTGCAGATCTGAGCCTCATTGACAAGAATCCAGATCTCGGTCTAATTCAGGATCTGTGGGATGTGCTAGAACAGCAAGTCCAAAGAGCTCCACCTCACAACTTAACCTGCTGCTAACGCCTTGATTTCAGATACTACAGGACACCTTCAGAGGTCTTGTGGAGTCAATACATCAGCAGAGCAAAAGAAGCGGCAGAAGATAAATAAATCCAGCTGAAGAAGAAGAAGAATATTAATTGAATAACACTATACTTGCACATTGCTTTGCACAACTATAAAAATATAATATTGTGGGGTTCTGGGTGATTCAGTGGACTACAGAGCTGACACTATGACCAGAGCATCACTGGTTTGAATCCTGGTCATGCTGTCTGGTTATAGTGTTAACAACAGACAAACAGACAGACAGACAGACAGACAGACAGACAGACAGACAGACAGACAGACAGACAGACAGATAGATAGATAGATAGATAGATAGATGGAAGGAGGGAAGGAAGGATGGATGGATGAATGAATGGATGGATAGATCAGATAGATAGATAGATCAGATAGTTTGATGGATGGATGGATAGATCATATAGATAGATAGATGGATGGATGGATAGATCAGATAGATCGATGGATGGATGGATGGATAGATTGATAGATGGATGGATGGATGGATGGATAGATCAGATAGATAGATAGATCAGATAGATAGATAGATAAATGGATGGATGGATGGATGAATGAATGGATGGATAGATCAGATAGATCGATGGAAGGATGGATGGATGGATAGATCAGGTGGATAGATAGATAGATCAGATGGATGGATGGATGGATGGATCAGATAGATAGATAGATCAGATAGATCGATAGATGGATGGATGGATGGATGGATAGATCATATAGATAGGTAGATGGATGGATGGATGGATGAATGGATGGATAGATGGATGGATGGAAGGATAGATGGATGGATAGATCATATATATAGATAGATGGATGGATGGAAGGATGGATGGATAGATCATATAGATAGATAGATAGATGGATGGATGGATGGATAGATCGATCGATCAGATCAGAGATAGATATATAGATCCCATATGAACAGACAGAGAGACATAGAGAAAGAAAGATAGAAGGAAAGGCAGACAGACAGATCCCAGTCAGATAGATTGATATATAGACAGACAGACGCACACACACATAGATTTTGTATGTCAGTATTTTTGGAGATGCAGTAGGGGGCAGCACTGACTATGTTTATTTGAGCTTGAGTTGTGTCTGTGATCAGTTTGGTGCTACTGAGTATAGACAGACAGGAAGCAGTTCATTTGGCTATTTTAGGCCTGTGCTTTCAAAGGTTCACACAGAACAAAGTGAGACAAGTGAATCATTCATCATGATTATTATATGGCCGTTAATCATCAGCTAAAATGGTGACAGCCCCAGTAAGAAAACCTAGACAGATGAAACATATGCTGTACTTGTGTCCAAATGTGACTCAAAGCTAAACGCAGCTGTAATTCTCTAGAAACAGCTCTTGGCTCAGGTACAAGAGTATAAAACCCTTGAGAAGCATAAACCTGACAACGTAAACAAAGCTCGGCATAAAAACTTCTCAAGTGCCCTCAGCCGTAAAAGACAAATGGCTTTGGTACAATCCATCACTTACATATTATTCCGGCTGTGAATTATAGCTTAAACACTTTATCTACCAGCATGTGGAGCCTTGAGCCTCTGCTCTCACCAGAGCCAATGAAATATGCAAACAGCTTCCCTTCATATCAGCATTTGGAATCCATCTCTTTTTCCCTCGGCCATAATTCACCTGTGTCCTGGTGGAGCGTTAAAACAAACTATAAATAACCATGACAGGATCGTCAGAGACGAGATGTGCTCTCGCACACTGAATGCCTTGATCATGTTGGAAAATACACAAGTTCGCTGCTCTAAAACAGTTGCCTGGCAACTCTGGCCAGACATGCTCAGGAAGCTGGCTGAACATCTATTATTTACCTACACAGTGTCATACCATATCTGTTTACCAGCAGGACCCCGGTGTTGGCTTACAGAGCACTCTCACTTTCACTCTCACTCTCTATTAATGAGTGTAGCTCATTGTGTATACATGTTATACAATAGACTCCATGCTGGAGGTCTGAGACTGGTTTCAAGTGAAAGTTTAACAAAGTTCTGCACATCACATTAGAATATTATAACCACCTACCACCCTTGGCTTGGCTTCATGGTGATCCTTGACATTTTCCTCATTTCTCTTAGAAAGGATAACTGGCCAACTGGTTTCAATTGCTCTGTACCACTTACAGGAGTCATCATCCCTGGGTCAATGGCCCGTAGGGCACCGGTTGAGATCGGCGAGATGCTACCGGACTTCACCTGGGCTGGTACCACATTATCATGCCCTTTTGGACATCAGTCAGATCACGTCCTTTGGCCATGATGATCATTTTGCCACTTATTCATACTTGGGGCAAACCCTGTCATATAGCATCTGTCACATCCCGGGCCAAGTGCATTCCAAACCAGAGGTGGTCAAAAAGTTTATCTAATGTTCTCTTTACCTCAAATGTAGTCCACCAGCCAAAACATGCTTTACATCTGAAGATTGCTGTTAGATGTTGTTTTCCAGAGTGATGTACAGTTGCAATCATATTACATTTACAGGTGAGTGTAGCATTAGGACTCTTGCCCAAGGACTTGTTGGTATACTGTACCATGCTTGCCTAAACCACTGAACTCTGCCATGTGGGGGTGTAGCGATGTTACCTTCTATGCTACACAAACCGCATAAGTAATGAACATTCATTCATTATCACACCTGCTTAATCCTTATCAGGGTCACGGTTAGTCCCCTACCCCCTCACTGGGCGCAGGGCAGGGCATTACACTATTCAACTGACACCAGGACAGGGCGCCAGTCAATCGCTGGGTGAACACACACGCACACACTTACATACACATACATGCACACACATGGACATATTTTAGAGTAGCCAATTCACCTGACCTCCATGTTTTTGGACTGTGGGAGGAAACCGGAGACCCCGGAGGAAACCCACGCAGACACGGGGAGAACATGGAAACTCCGCTCAGATGTGGACTTGAACCCAAAACCTCAGCGCTAAGAGGCGAACGTGCTAACCACTAAGCCACCGTGCCGCCCAGTAATGAACATACTGTTTACAATTTGCATAATCAAACTAATCAATAATCAGACATTTAGTATTTTTCCAGTTACAAGAACACATGAACATGTCATTAAAAGTGTTTTATTGCATGTCTGTGGCCTAATGGCCCCACAGGGCTATTTATTTGTAGAAACGTTGACCCCATGTTGAGTTATTCCAATCAAACATGCTTTTCACTGCTCAATGAACTTCATTTGTATGTTTTACTATTAAACTTTGTTGTGAATTTTTATATTAATAATCTCAAATATACAGTAAATTAATATTAGTACCAACCCAGTGATGGATTGGCGCCTTATCTTTGGTTTAGCTAAGATAATGTCCAGTCCTAAAGGGGCACGACCCTGCCTAGAATTAAGCAGATAGGATAACAGATGGCTAGCTGGATGGAAAATCAATCCCAAATATCAGTTATTAGTGTCATTGATTACTAATAATCAGTATTAGCCCTGAAAAAAAAAACATATGGGTTGCCTATTGTTAACTGATGCCTTGAGGGTAAGAGTTGGGTTGGACAAACTTTATTTCAGACTCTTACTAATCATAATCATGGAGTTTTTTTCTTATTATCTTAATGCAGGTATTGTTTTTCAGCCCACTACCCACGCCCTTCATAATCCAGATGTGCTGCCACACAGAAAGCTCACTACACATTGCAATACGTAGCCAGAAGCAAGTTTTCTGCTGTAATTCAGTTGCTAAGTGTTATATAAGCTTACACATTACAGTGCCAAACCTGATGGAGCTCACTGAAGTCCTAAAACGCCTACACTTCTCTAGCTGCTGAACATTTTATTTGAGTTCTTTTTGGCATTCTTACCATTTATTTTTTTTTTAACGCCTCAAACTTTCAAGAGACTTAGCAACCCACGCTGAGCATCAAACTTTCATAAGGAGTCTGTCTGCTTGCCAGGAGCATGAAAAGAACAGCAGCACTTACAAGACGCCAGCTGCATCCACGCACAGATTTTGTAGACGCTGCCGGCGTTGCAGAAGAAGAATAAGCTGAAGCAGCCGATGGTGCCTACAATCAATAGGAAGGAGATGCCCACGAAGAACATGGCAGTCTTGAAGGCTCCAGAAGGAATGGAGCCAAAGTCCAGCGCACTTCCTTTGCACACAAGTTCTCCAGTGATGGGGTTGCCGATGCAGTAGTGGAAGAGTCCAAAGTAGCCCGACTGAGGTGTATCCACACTGTCCCCAATCCAGTAAGGCTGAATGAAGACCACCATGGAGATGATAGCAAAGCAAATGGTGAATATGATCCAGAGCACGCCAATTGCTCTTGCGTTTCGCACATAATTGGTATGATAAATTTTGGCCGCCTCCTGGGCCGGTAGAAGTTTGGGCATTGCTGCAAAAGATGGAAGAACTGAAGCTGAAGCTCTTTTACTGGAACTCTTGCACTGCTAGGGTCACCACTCATCAGTGCCAGTCAGGTTCTTCTTTCTTGCCATCACCACTACAGCCTAACAACTCATCAACTAAGCAGGAAAGTACAGCTTATCAGCTATCTACTCAAATATGTTTGGTTGTCTAAGAATTCCCAGCTTTGTTTCTTCTCTGGACAGCTCCCGGTGCTGAAAATACTTCCTCAAGAGCTTTACTCTCTAGGATCTTCAATATTGTGCAAATGAGACACAACTGAACAATAGAAATGGCAGCTGTTGAGGTTGCACTTCTTTAATGACTAATTCATGGTAAATGTAGCCAACCAACTTCGGTTACAGGATAAGTCGTGTTTTATCCTCTCAGCATGGAGCCAGATGGAAAGTGAGGACTTTATGAGTGCTTTAATTACGGTTTAATAGACTGCATTGTAGTTGGGACTTTCAATAGATCTGTGTATCATATGCTAGAGCAGGATTTAGCAGTGAAGGAATGGAAATTATTACTAGACAATTACATATAATGATTAGGCATAAAAAAGTATTATATGAGCCGTAAAATTATATTATCCTTTAATAAATTTTACATTTTCATGGCTTAGAATCTAGGTGTGAAGGTGGTATTTTATTTTTTAATGATACTTTCTCCCTCTGAGTCAGTTTCTAAGATCAAAGAGGAATAATTTAAAAATATATGATTACCTTTTTGAGCTAAATATTGAACACAAATGAACTTTTTCACAAATGTATGTTTTTATGTATGTTTTTATATATGTATATATGTTTGTATGTATGTATGTATGTATGTTTGTATGTATATGTTTGTATACAGTATATTTATATATGTATATATGTTTGTATGTATATGTTTGTATACAGTATATGTTTGTATGTATGTATGTACAGTATATGTTTGTATATACAGTATGTATATATGTTTGTATGTATATGTATATATGTTTGTATGTACTTTGTATGTATGTGTATGTTTCTATATATGTATGTATATATTTTTGTATATATGTATATATGTTTGTATGTATGTATGTTCGAATGTACAGTATATGTTTGTATATACAGTATGTATATATGTTTGTTTGTATAAGTATATATGTTTGTATATACAGTATGTATGTATGTATGTATGTGCATGCATGTATCTAGGGCGATTCTAGGAGCAGAGCTTTAGGGGTTCTAAGCACCCAGTGAGTGTAGCAGGCCTGCGGACTCCACACCAATCACTATGATATATAGAAATCTCTCCTTTTATCCTGTTTATATGAGCTATTCTACAGCTGCATCACTGTTTAGGAGAAATTACTTTAGGACTATTCAATTTTTATTTATTTTCAGGGCATCTGGTCACCTTATTGTGGGCAATGAAGCATCATTTACACCTTTTTCTTTCACCTAAACCTGGCTGCTTTTTCCTTGAAAATCAATCAAATATCCATGGCTGACACACACACACACACACACACACACACACACACACACACACACACACACACACACAGGGGGATTGTTAACATATTTTGTTTAAACCATACTTTTTATCGATTTTTTTTATATTTATGAGAGAAAAACTTACATTAAAAAATACTTTTACTCTTATTTTTAGGGGTGCTTGGACTGAAATAATGGTTGCACCCCTAAAAAGGGACTGGAAACGCCCATGGTATGTATATGTATATGTGTATGTACTGTATGTATTTGCAAGATCTGAAGAGACAAACGGTGAGAATATTCTCACTGAACACGCTCTCAATTGTGGCGTAATTGCGGAGTCTGTCCAGTAGGAGTCGCTGTAATAATATGAAAAGTGAAGTAGGGGAGCAGAGACTTTTATTGGGGCATTTCACATCTCCTTATTTCACATTTGTGCATCTTTTACACGTCTGTTTATTTATTTATTTATCTATCTATCTTTAAGTCATGCTTTTATTTATTCTCTGTTGTATTTCAGACATGTTAGATCTTTTATTTGAGGATATATCAGAATATACACTCACTGGCCAATTCATTAAGTACACGTCTCTTGTATATTGGTTGTTCATATGATCAGCTGCATTTACCATATAGCTGCAGTTGTAGCGCACCATTACAAATATACTTCAAAAGCAAATTCGTTAATACTACAGTCCTCCAGGTGTACACTTGCCAATCTGCTAGGACTCTCCCAATCACTTGTAATGTCTCTGACTTTAGTAGCGCTTTTCCACCAAGGAGGAACCGGCACCTTAATAGGGTGAAGACTAGCACAGGCCTCCTGTGCATGTGAAGTCAGCCAATCTCTTTTGAAACTGCTGCCTATACACCATCACTGGGCAGCTAACACGCTCGGAGGAAAGAGCAGGATCCCCTGGTTTGGGTATTAGAAAAGCACTATATAAGTGTAACATTCTTTCAAAGTAATTATTTTATTTTTAGGATGCTTAATTTAAAGACGCATGAAAAATTCTAATATTTTAGTATCATCTTATGAATTTACAGCAACAAACATCACAAATTGAAGTGTTAGTATTACGTGTTAGCAATAAAATGTGAAAAATTGTAAAAAGAAAGAAAACACTTTAATCTAAAGTTGTCCGACTTGTAATGAATGATAAGTATTATGATGAGTGTTCAGTGAACAGGTTTGCAGTGGACTTGTGCAGCCTGTCAGTCCTAATTAGACTTTTATTTATTAGACACAGGCTAGAGGCTCCTGACTATAGTGTGTTGGTTGACTTGTATATGATGTAATTACATCACATTCAGTTGTAATCTTTTGTTTCCTCTTATAAAGAATTGGTCATGTCACTTTAAACAATTGTTGCTGCTGGTACTATTATGAGAAACTGAAAGAGGCAAATAACATTGACATTTAGGTGGAAATAATGGCACAAACCCCACCTGCCCCTATGCATAATTTCTCAATAATTCATTATTAAAATATATGAATCAATGGCGTTGGGACATTCGGACAATACAATGGTCCCCGGGGGGTCCAGTCTAAAGAAATCAATGAAGCGCTCATCTGCCCAATTCAACTGGCTTTGGCATGAATAGTGTCAAGTGATTGAAGGAAATTGCCATCTGCTTCTGCTGATAGCCTTTTATTTTGGTAAGTGATGTACAAAATGTCAGCTCTGCATTGCCTTTAAGTGGCCAGTACAATAACAAATAACATATTAGCATATTTGCCTGATAATATTCTTTTACTTTTTATTTATTGATTTCAGAGGTTTTTTGGTTTCAGCAGCTTTTGTTTTATAAAGTATTAAGCAAGTAGATTAGTCTTATATGGAAGCTCATTTCTGCCACATGAAAAATTAACAGGATCATACAGTAAGTCATAAGTATGAAATATAAAGTTACAATGAGACAGAGTTATAATAATGAGACACAAAGTGACTTTGTATCCCATTATTATGACTCATTACTATGACTTCATATTTCATTATTATGACTGTGTATCTCTTTACTGTGACTTTATATTGTTAATATTATGACTTTATACAGTATATTGGGACTTTGTATTTCATTATTATGACTTAATAACTAGTATTATGACTTTATATATTATTATTATGACTTTGTATTTCATTATGACTTTATAACTCAGTATTATGACTTTATATATTATTTTTATGACTTTGTATTTCATTATTATGACTTTATAACTCAGTATTATGACTTTATATATTATTATTATTATTATGACTTTGTATTTCATTATTATGACTTAATAACTAGTATTATGACTATATATTATTATTATGACTTTGTATTTCATTATTATGACTTTATAACTCAGTATTATGACTTTACATATTATTATTAATATGACTGTATTTCATTATTATGACTTTATAACTCAGTATTATGAATTTGTATAGAATTTTTCTGATAGTATATTTTATTATTATTATTACTTTATATCAGTTTTATGACTGTATCTCATTATTTAAGACTTTGTATCTCATTAGTAGGACTTTGTTTCACAATATTATGACTGTGAATGTCACAATTATGACTTTGTATCTTATTATTATGAATATATGAACTGGATTAGTTTTACATGGGGAGGTGGGCCATAAAGAGGATTGCATGTAATCTCACTCTGTGAAGGAGATGCCTCCCTGAGTCCCTACAGTTGAAAAAAAAACATGAAAAACTCTTTTTCCACAGGATATGATGGAATATTTACACACGTCTTGTCACAGGGGATTCATATATCCTGCGGTTTTGTTTTACTGAGGTAAAAGTGTTGGAATCTCTACTGACACAGGAGCACACAGTCTGTAAATACGACAGGGCTAAAATCACTTTGAAACTCTGCTAATAATTAGCATGTTACCCCACCTCCTCATATAAAACTAATAGGGCTTTAGCTGTAAAGTGCCATCTGTTTCCCAGCTGACTTTTCATAAAACTATAGACCAGTGAAGCTGTGTGTCATTCATTGTGTTGTCTGTGCTGTTAGCACCACGCTGAAATGATGTTGCTAGAAAGTTTACTTTTTTAAAATTTAACACTATTATATAACAACACTAATTTCTCAAACTAGCTAATACTGCAAAACTAACCTAACCAACACATTTGGTAAAAGTCTGCTAGCAGTGTGATGCTCAATTCAATGCTATGCAGTGTTAGCATGTAGCATTATTCATATTTCAGCTTTGTCAACCTCATAATTCAATGCATCCAAAAATAGTCTGAGGACAAATATACACTGGAAAAAATTTAATCTGGTTTGGAAAGTTTCTCACTTCACCAGGGTGCACTAGACTCGATTTACGAAAAATTCCATTCAGAACTATCAGAGAAAAGCCTCTTAGACGCAGAATTGCTAATGCAACTGCAGGATGACAGCAAAACTTCAGTGATCTATAATCAGCAGTGTAACTTACATTCACTCAAGCTTGTGCGCTTAAAAACACACAAAAATGTAATTCTGGAACACACAAAAATTTCATTTTTGATTTTCATCATTTTATTTTCAACTGAAATTATTTTAAATAGAGAAGACTTGACACTATGCTAATGCTAGGCTAGCCCTTGCAGTTAAATACAGAAATGAGACTTGTTTTATTTTTACTTCTTTGGAACATGATACACTATACTTAGTAGGGTTGCCAACCATCCGGTAAAATACAGAATCGTTCCTTATTTGTAAACAAAAAGTTGCATTCCGTATTGAAACGTTATGGGACATGCTTTGAGAACATTGCTATGAGATTTTGATGGTTCTCAGCCATGAGAGAATTGGTAAAGTCAGGTACTGATGTTAGATGACTAGCTGTGGACCACAAACTCCACTCCAATTCATCTCAAAGAATGGAGCTCATTTGTTCTGGAGAACACAAATCCACTACAGCCCAATGCTGGGGTGTTTTATACCCATCTAGCTGATTCTTGGTATTGGGCAGGGTGGACTTAGGCTCACCTGGCTGCTTCACAGTGTTAATTTCTACAGGCAGTGCTTTCTAAAGAGATTACAAATATTGTATCTGCACAATTGAATGCCTGTATCAGCAAAAGAACTGAATGAACTATTTAGAATAGATGTCTGGATACAGCTACTTGTACGTTAGTATGGTTTTGGTGTTGTAATGACCAACATTTGACTTATTACAGTCACAGAGCTTGATGCAAAGATCTAACTCAGCACAATGCAGAGCAACGGTCCATTTACCTGTTGTGTAACACAATATACAAGCTTGCAGCCAAACAACCTCCTCACCTCTTTTCATTAAACTCCTACATTACTGTGGCATAAACTGTATCCAAAGATGACCCAGTGACCCAGAGACATTCAAGAGAAAAGCGACACTGATGTGATTAACAGTACGGAGAGTAGGCTTATTTAGTCACTTAGACTTATTAAATGCTTGGCTTTTGCTGCACAGACACTGTAGTGTAACAGAGACAAGGCATATAATCAGGTTACTGTGAAGCAGAAATATAATTTCATCCACAAAATAGAGCCTTTGTGCAGCGCTGGGCTTTAGTCACTTTATATATAATCACCAAGAACACAACGACCCATTTATTTACTATACTGAGAAGTGTATTAAAATTTAGTTGAATGTGAATTTATCATCAACCAAGCCTGTATTCTTTAACAATCTTCATGTCATGATCTGTGGCTACTCAAACTACCCTTTGAGGTTCCTCTGCATGCCACAATGGCAAAACCTTTCAGGGACCCTCCAGTTAAAGCCAGGGATGGTTCTCTGAGGAACTTGGGAACACAATGATACAGTTAGAGGTTCCTGTAGGAGCTTCCAGACCAGGGATTTTGGTCCTTGAGATCTACAGCCATGCTGATTTCAGATTTAATCTAACACACCTGATCCAGCTAATGAAGGCTTTCAGGATCATCCTCAATATAAGAAGCAGATGTTTTGGATCTGAACTCTCCAGGGTGAGACCTCCAACACCAAGGATGGGTATCTTTTTCTAGACCATTAATGGTCCCTCCTGTAATCCCCTCATATCCTCTAGTATTCTTCAACAATACTCTAGTATCCTCCAACACTCCTCAACAATACTCTAGCATTCTTCAACAATACTCAACAATACTCTAGCATTCTTCAACATTCTTCGACAATACTCTTGTATTCTATAGCCATCGTCAACAATACTCTAGTATTCTTCAACAATCCTCTAGAATTCTTCAACAATACTCTACTATTCCACAGCCATCATCAAACAATACTCTACTATTCTTCAACAATCCTCAACAATACTCTAGCATTTTTCAACAATGCTTTAGTATTCTTCAATAATCCTCAACAATACTCTAGCAATCTTCAACAATACTCAACAATACTCTAGCATTCTTCAACATTCTTCAACAATACTCTTGTATTCTATAGCCATCGTCAACAATACTCTAGTATTCTTCAACAATCCTCAACAGTACTCTAGAATTCTTAAACAACACTCTACTATTCTACAGCCATCATCAACAATACTCTACTATTCTTCAATAATACTTTAGCATTCTTCAACAATCCTCAAAATACTCTAGTATTCATCAGCAATACTCAACAATACTCTAGCATTCTTCAACATTCTTCAGTAATACTCTTGTATTCTGCAGTCATCGTTAGCAATACTCTAGTATTTTTCAACAATCCTCAACGATACTCTAGCATTCTTCAACAATACTTTAGTATTCTTCAACAATCCTCAAGTATTCTTCATCAATCCTCAACAATACTCTAGTATTCTTCAACAATACTCTAGTATTCTACAGCCATCGTCAACAAAACTCTAGTATTCTTCAACAATCCTCAAGCATTCTTCAACAATACTTTAGTATTCTTCAACAATCCTCAAGTATTCTTTATCAATCCTCAACAATACTCTAGTATTTTTCAACAATACTCTATTATTCTACAGCCATTGTCAACAATACTCTAGTATTCTTCAACAATCCTCAACGATACTCTAGCATTCTTCAACAATACTTTAGTATTCTTCATCAATCCTCAACAATACTCTAGTATTCTTCAACAATACTCTAGTATTCTACAGCCATCGTCAACAATACTCTAGTATTCTTTGACAATCCTCAATACTCTAGTATTCTTCAACAATCCTCTAGTATTCTTCAACAATACTCTAGTATTTCTCTACATTATTGAACAACATTCTATCATTCTTGAACAATACTCTAGCATCCTTCAACATTCTTCAGAAATACTCTAGAATTATTCAACAATACTTCTTTAGCCTTCTACCTGCTGTATCTATACTATAACACTGATTACCACACAGAAGAATTTTGATGAATTTCTTTGTATTTAGAAAAATCCCAAGTGATGCAACATTCTAAACATTGGCTTTGTTGTCAAGAAATCATGAGTTTGGCAAAGAGAAAGTCTAAGAGAACACAACTAGTCTCTTTTTATCTAGATGGGTAGGATGACACTCACTCTTCCTTATCACTCAATGTAATGCCAACCAACATGACAATCTGTTAACTAATGCTGAATCAACAGTTAACTCCTCCAAATGTGTTCAGTTGTTTAAAAGCTTGCTTGCATTGTACTATATATGTTGGGGAAGTCCTAATTAGAACTAAATATGACAAAATAAATAAATAAATAAATAAATGTAACTGTATTGATACTAAACACAGCTGTTGTAGGAGCCGGCGGGCAGATGGTATGAATGCTATAAATGTGCATGTTTACCCCTTTCAGAAAAAAAACTAATTTTCCATGGGGAAGAATGTTTGGCAATATATTATTAATGCAGCTGTGAGGATGGATACCAGAAACCTTTAGAGAACCTGGAGAGCGCTTAATAAAAACATTTTCTCAGGACTGTCTCATGATAAGACCTATATTGTTAGAATGTAATATTTGTTTTTTATTGTATGAATGTATGTCAAACCATTATTCCTAGAATTCAGCAGCTGATCATCAACTTTTATTAGTCAGGACATTGACCACAGACTGGTACTCTGCGGAACAAGGAAGAAGGAACCGGAAAAGATCTTCAAATGTAAAGATTTGTCTCAAAGAAGACTAGAATAGTCCAGAATATGGTCTTCTCTGTGATTCTTCATGGATGTGAAAACAGGACAGGAAGAATATTGATGCCTTTAAACTTTGGTACTGGATAAGACTGAGAGAACCTTGCACAGCAAACAAATGGATCCTCATCCAAATCAAAACTTCCCTGTTCATTTGCGAGGACAGTTATACTTGGAACAGTTGAAGGTAAAAGAAGAAAAGGGTGGCCAGCAACAAGATGGATGGATACAATCAGAGGAATCATGAACACACCATTAAGGAACCCAAAGATCAAAACAGAAGACAGGATGTTCTGGAAATACTATCCATATAGTCATCAGAAGTCAGCACAGTAACAATAATATTAATCAAATATACAGATTTGTTATTCGTTTCTAAGTATAATTAAGCACAAAATGATTGACATTACTGTTGAAATAAAGTCAGTACACTATCACTCAGAGGTAGATAGACATTATTATGAAATATTCTGGAGATTTCCTTTAATAACTTTGATCAGTATTACAAAAGAAAAGTCAGCAACCTTGTGTTTGTTTGATTTCTTTGCATTTATAGACTGCGACTTCAAAAAAGCTATTTATTATTGTTGCTGCTGTTTTTTAACTCTAGGCAAGAGGGAGATGCTTACCCCATGATGTGCCCTGCCTCAGGTGGAGAAGAGGCCTGTTTATTGGTGATGATCCATCCTAAATGACCTGCCATACAAAGGCCTTTTGTAGACTCTTCCATCCCTTTAAAAACAACTTCCATAAATAAAAGGCACAAGATGTAAGAACCAAGGACAGATATCGATTCACAACAAAGGTCATGTGAAGGAACACATAAGGAATCATGTAGTAAACTTAAAAGTGTTAAACAAACCAAAACATGTTTTAGATTTTACTTCAAAGTAGACACACAGCTGATGTCTCAAACACATTAAGAGGCAAGAAATACAAGTCATGAGCTCTTGACAAGACACAGCTGTTAACTGAAAGCCATTCCAGGTGACTACCTCATAAAGCTGACTGAGAAAATGCCAAGAAAGCTGCTAAGCAAGAGGTTCCTACTTTGGATAATCTAAAATATAAACATATTCTGGTTTGTTTACTTGTTTGTTTACTAAATAATTACAGATGTGTTTCTTCATAGTTTGGACGACTTTAGTATTAATCTACAATGTAGAACATTTTTAAATAATGAAAAACCGGAATGTATATATATATGTGTGTGTGTGTGTGTGTGTGTGTGTGTGTGTGTAGTGCATGTAATGTCAGAGACAGTAGCTCATCGTCCTTCATTAGTATTTTTGGTTGGTGCACTATTTTCACTCCAGCAGTGACACTGAGGTATTTAAAAACATCAGCATCTCTACTGTGTAAGTTCCACTCATACCAGAGCAACACACTTTAACACACCACCACTATGTCAGTATCACTGCAGCTCTAAGAATGATCCACCACCAAATAATAGCTGCTCTGTGGGGATCCTGACCATTGAAGAATAGGGTGAAATGAGGCTATGAAGGTATAGATACAAGGAGGTCATTTTAATGTTATGGCTGATCAGTGTACACTATTTCAGAGGACATGTGTAGACCAGTTTGGATAGTAAATCTCAAGCAAGTTGGACAGTTTCTAACTGGCTTTATGGCTAGCCAGGGAAGCATTAGCACATTTCCTGTGTGCACATGGGGTCTGCAGTGGTCCAGGGAGAGTCTAGCCAATGTCTGCTCTGCTCAGCAGAGCAGAACTCTAAAAAACTCCCCAGCTGATCCTCAGTGCCCTCACGATCCCTCCCCGTCCATATGGGCCACTTTTGTTCATCATGTGACGTTAACCCTGTGAGCATGCATTGAGTGGGGCAAACCCTATCCCTGAGAGGACTGCAGGCTATGCCCCACCCCATCCGTCCACTTCACAAACCACAACCTCTGTAATCCACCATGGACAGGGGCTTTAAGACTCTAACAATACTCAAAAAGCAACCTAGAATTAAAAGTCACTTAACACTTTTCCTACAGATATGACCAGAGTAGCTGAATCTAGCAGCGAAAACCAGTTTAACATGGTGCACCATTAAAATGACCACTGAGAGGAACCAATTACTTGACCCAGAGCTTCCTCACAGTGGTAACATTAACCACATGTGATCGTTTAAAAGGCCGGACCCCTGTTGTGACTGAGATAGCTGCCTCACAGAGCTTTTATCCATGTGTAGTTATATACTTCTCTCTTTGTACAGAAGTAAGACAGTCTTGACAGAAGAACTCTGGCATTAGATTTATTTTGTATGTATGTCAAAGTTAGAATTAGTCATTTGTGACATCAATGAGACGACTCATTAGACAAACCGTAATTAAGCCGAATATTAGGAGCTAACATTAATCTACAGTTACACTTTGTTTTTCTGGTATTAAAGACAAATCAATAGATCCTATGTCACCTAAGACTTAGTATTCTGTAAGTCTAATCACATGCAGGGCAGCTGATCAGGATGCATTATCAACATCCAAATCTGAAAGGTGAGTTGAATTGGAAAAGGTGAGGCATTTGATTCTGGTTTGATGGCATCATTGCTTGTAATGAATGAATGAATGAATGTTACACTTATATAGCGCCTTTCTAGATACCCAAGGACGCTTTACAATCAGCACACTCCATTTACACACACTCAACCACACACACACACACCGGCGAGAAGCGGCAGCCAATCGCGCACAGCGTTCTCTAAACCGGAAGCGACCGTCCACCTGGACTGCATCGAGCACTAGGGGATCACCCAGGACAGAGTGCCAACCATATCTGGGCAAACATACATACATACATACACAGACATACACACCAGGGTAATTTTTTTAGAGTAGCCAATTCACCTGATCTCCATGTTTTTGGACTGTGGGAGGAAACCGGAGTTCCCGGAGGAAACCCACGCAGACACGGGGAGAACATGGAAACTCCGCTCAGATGTGGACTCGAACCCAAGACCTCAGCACTGAGAAGTGAACGTGCTAACCACTAAGCCACCGTGCTGCCCAATGATGATGTATGTTATATAAAGAGTAACGAATTGTACTTATATTGTTTAATAAGAACATAAGGTAAGATTTCATTACACAGCCTTGGTGGCAGGAAAAAAGCAGTCAATCCCAAATTGTTCATTTTGGCAAATTCTGAAAAAAAAAGAAACACAATTGAATTTATTACTGAGCTGAGTCAACTGATCTGACTCACTACAGAGACTGAATTACCATCATTGGTAGAATAGCTCAGCCTTCGCCATGCAGTTTTTGTTTATTTTTATGTCTGTGTCCAGGCAATTTTGTTGCCATTTTCAGTTACATAAAACACGAAGGTTCAAGATGCAGCCGCTCAAAAAAAGTGTGCCACAATTTCTCATAATGTTGAATTTGCAATGTTGTACAACCTAGCAACAGCTGCTATGAAAAAATGAGTTTGTGGGCGGAGCATAGACAGCTTAACTGATATGCTGCAACAATTATCCAACTTAAAAACATCTCCCCAGGTGGCTCAGCAGGCTAAGATGCTGACACTATGATCAGAGGATCGCAAGTTCGAATCCCAGTCATGCTGTTTGCCATCAACAGCTGAGGCCCAAGAGAGCAAAAATTGGCCGTGCTCTCTCTGGGTGGGTAGATGGCGCTCTCACTCTCCCCATCACTCTCACATTGTAATGTCTGCTGGCTCAGGCGTCTACTGATTGGTCCGTTTGGAGCTGGGAACCCTGCGCTTTCCTCAGAGTGCATTGAAAAGAGGCCGCATCACATGCAACGGAGGAGGCTTGTGCTTGCCTTCACCCTCCTAGAGTCAGGGACATTGCAAAAGTGATGGGGAAAGTCCTAACGGAGGGGGCTAATTGTCTACTACTACATTGGGAAGGGGATAAAAATGGGCAAAAACTTAATAAAATATAAAAAAAAACCTGCTGGTAAAGAATGTGTTTATAGATGAGGCATAGATATATCAATTGATACATGTTTAGTAAAGCTTGTCTAACCTGGCAACAACTTCTATAAATTAAAGCATTTGTGGGCGGAGCATGAATAGATTAACTGATATGCATTGTGCAAAGCTTGGCCAACCTGACAACAATTGCTATAAATTGATGCATTTGTGGGCGGAGCATGAATAGATTAACTGATATGCATTGTGTAAAGCTTGTCCAACCTGGCAACAACTGCTATAAATTAATGCATTTGTAGGCGGAGCATGAATAGATTAACTGATATGCATTGTGCAAAGCTTGGCCAACCTGGCAACAATTGCTATAAATTGATGCATTTGTGGGCGGAGCATGAATAGATTAACTGATATGCATTGTGCAAAGCTTGTCCAACCTGGCAACAATTGCTATAAATTGATGCATTTGTGGGCGGAGCATGAATAGATTAATTGATATGCATTGTGCAAAGCTTGTCCAACCTGGCAACAACTTCTATAAATTCATGCACTTGTAGGGGCAGAGCATGACTAGGCCAGTTGAAATGTCATTTAATGGTACTCTAGGCATGGTGAAGAGTTTTGGATTCAGACGTGGACTTCCTGGCAGGTCTGTATTTCAGCACAGATGGTGTGTATGTGTGGTGTGTCTTTGTGTCTATATGGGCTTGAGTGTATGTGTGTGTATGCTCCAGAGTGTAGCCCAAGGGTACACTCACCAGACTGATGACCTAGATGAAGTCAGAACCAGCTGACTGTGTGCCGGGCTGCTCTCTCTCTGTCTTGTCAAAATGTATGCGTGTCCTCACAACAGTGCAGCAGACATGGGCTGTGGCTAGTCTGCTTACACTACCCCCCAAACACACACGCACACACACACTTCACCAAGCATTGCACCCCTGGCTATTATATTGAAGGCTTTGTCTGTTGATGTAAAGCACAGCGGGGGATGTCCAGTACTCAGTGTGGCGTGTGCTGGGGTCTAAATGCTGCTGACCAGTATTACATACACACATTCAATTGTTTTTGTGCAATATCCGGACATGGTATATATGTCCAGTATCTATTATATAGAGTACCTACACATAATAAAGTGTTTCCTTTCTATGCTTAACCTCACTAAGCACAAATAAATTGTTTTTGCCCTTTTGGAAGATTCAACATAGTGTTTATAAAAAAGCTACATTTTGTGGGTTGTTGCATTTTGATTTTACTGCAAAATTAGGACATTTCTGTCCACCCAAAATGTCAGTGATGAACAGCGGAGAACAGTGGTACTCAAGCAGGATGGGAGATTTGGGTAGTGGGGGTGAGGGATGGGATTGAAAAATAAAGAAATAAATATTTAAGTGAGGAAATCATGACTATTTTTTATTTTTGTGAATTTTTTTATTTAAATTGGTGGCAGCTATGGCCTGGTGTTTAGGGACCCAATATTGTGATCAGAAGATTGTGGGTTCAATCCCCTAGTAGGACACAATTGACATGCCCTTGAGCAAGGCATGTAACCCACAATGGCTCCCTGGGAGCCATAGGTAGGACTCACTGGCCACTAGTGTGTGTGTTTCACTGCACAGATTGGTTAAATATTGGTCACATTTCCTCTTTGTGCAAGCACATTGGTGAATGATTGTGCACTTTTTAAAAATAATTTTATTCCTACGTTTATTGCCAATTTTTATCCCCTTCCTCATGTAGTAGTAGCCAATTAGCCCATCCCTTCCATTAAGCCTCTCCCCATCACTTTTGCAATGTTCCTGACTCTAGGAGGGTGAAGACAAGCACAAGCCTCCTCCACTGCGTGTGATGCAGCCACCACCTCTTTTCGAACTACCGCTGATACACCGTCACTGGGAGCCAACGCGCTAGGAGGAAAGCGCAGGATTCCCAGCTCCAAATGGACCAATCAGTAGACACCTGAGCCAGAGTGATGGGGAGAGAGAGCACTGCCAATTTTCGCTCTCTTGAGCACCGGCTGTTGATGGCAAACAGCATGACCGGCATTCGACCTCTCAATCCTCTGGTCATAGTGTCAGCGTCTTAGCCTGCTGAGCCACTCGGGGCCAATTGTGCACTTTTAAACACATACTCAAAATGGTCTACTTCATTCCCAAACTGACTTTTTTGAACACGATATGTTTGATTTGGTTTGAAGATTAGCCACAATCTCAAAAAAATGAAAATGGTGGCCTCATGGAGAAAGTGTGTGTGATAAAGATGATGGTAAAACACAGAAAAACAGAAGCATGACTGTAGGCTGTGCATGTGCTATGGCTTAGCCTTGGCTGCATTAGGTGTGTGTCCCTGTTCCTGTGTTCAGGCTAAGCCAATGAGTTGGCAAAAAGCAATTGCATAATCCCCATTCAATTCTGAATGGTAGTCGAGCTTTATTAAAGAATGTGAATCAGCTTATGTCTTCAAAAAGCCAAAAATAGAAACCTAACAGTGGGGGATTATGTGAACATCAAAGAAAGATTAAGAAAAAAACGTAACATGCTTTCATCGCTATCGCTGTCACGCTTGCGTAGATGTCTCTATATGGATTCTTTTCATTACACGGCTGAAATAATGTGCCTTTATTTTGTCTCAGCGTTGCTCTGAAGCTCTACTAGGCATTGGCGTCCTGAAGGAGTGCGGATAAAAGCAGAAATAGATTTGCAATTACAGGATATGGTGAGACCTACAGCACAACAATAGCTTCAGTAGACATTGAACTGGTCGTACGGAGATGTGCGGTACATAAAAAGTAATGGCATTAAGGTCTCTGCTCTCTATACTTTGGAATGCCAAAGCATATGAAGATACCCTCTATAGCTCTTACATAAACATATAATCCTTAGAAAGGGTTTTCGAAGATCACTGACATCTTAAACATCCATTTCCTTCAAGATGTCACTTCATGGCATAGCATTAAGATGACTGTGTAATGCTAATCAACCTAGCCAGAGCATCACTCAGTAAATCCTGTACATCTGTGTGGCCAAATGTCATGAAAATGGCTCCTATGGTCTTTTTTATAGAGATTGTGAAAGCTTATGTTTTGCTACACATATGACATAATGCTCTCCCGCTTGTTTTGGTTGAAGAAAACCATGTGCAGGATTGAGACTCGATTCTAGTGAACTAATCTGCCTGGGAATTCAGTATTCCCATGAAATCCGTGCAATAGTGTGTTGAACAAACCACAGCTTGGAACAGTAAGCTTTGGTCTTGTACATCCTGCATATACTCCCCTAAATGTAACCTAATTTCAGCTGCACAACACAACTGAGTCACCATGTGAATTCTAATGTTTTATGTCATGTCTACTGGGTCTGCAGCAGGACTCGGTGTCAGAATAACGTCTGGTAAACTCCTTTAGGCCAGTATTCCACACTTCCAGTCCTGGAGTTCATTGCAATGTTCATGTTATTCGAGTTCTAACATGTCTGGGTTCAATGCAGGAATAATAACAGTTCGTTTTGACACGCTAATCGACTTCTAATGAGCTCAGTAGAAGAAAGAGAGCTGATAGAGTCAACAGATTATGGCTACAGAAAATATTAGTCAGTTATTGTCAGTAATTGATAGATGCAGCAGGTTTTGTTGAAAATTGAGTTTTCCTTTAATATCGAAAACTAGTCTATTAACTGGTGACTTTGTACTGAACACTTCTTACTCTTCTCTGACTAAATGGAGGCCCATGATGACTGTCAGGGAAGAGACATTTTCCTCTTACATGTGTTTGTGTATATATATATATATATATATATATATATATATATATATATATATATATATGTTTTTATGTTTATGTTAAAGCACTAGTGTAAGTTCTGTCTACTTCTATCTTCAGTGTACTCTGTGTGTGTGTGTGTGTGTGTGTGTGACATGTGCATGTATTGATGTTTACATTACTGCAGTAGCCTAAGTTATATTGTCTACTTCTGTATTCTGTGTACTGAGAGCCACTGGGAGACAAAAAAAACAAACTCACTGCATGTGCAACCGTACTTGGTCAATAAAGCCTGATTCTGAAGTAAGTCTCGCTTATGTTTATCTTTTAAAACGTTATTCTTTACGTCTCACCACTGCACTGTGTACACAAACTCCTAACCAGCTGGCTAGTATAGCCTATTCTACAGTAACATCAACAGACAGAGCACTTTTTCACCATTCCTCTCAGGCCCCGGGCCTGCGTGTGCCCTGTTACACCAGAGAGAGCTGTTTTAAACGCTGCCCTTTGTACCTTTTCTCCCCAGAGCCGCTTCTCTCACTTTACAGCCGTTAAACTCGACTCAGATGTTGCCTTCTGTTCACGCCTATCTGTGCTCGCGCTGCCGTGAAGCCGGCGCCGGCGCCCGATTGGCTAATTCCGGCGTGCAGTGGGCGGAAATTAGCGTGCGCGAGCGGTCGGAGAGGGTGCCAATCACTCGCGCGAGGCCCCGCCTCCTCCAAGCGTGCGAGAGCGAGGTTCCGCGACGAGCGTGTTGTGTGGTTTCGTGTGTGTGAAAGCACTTCTGTCAGACGCGTGTGACAGGAACTGCGGGACGTCTGACGAGAACACGACCACCTCGACCATGTTTTAGGGAGAATATTTGCTTAAGTCCGGACAGTGTCTCGGTTTGGGTTGCTTACAATGTGACCGCGCTTCTGCAGACATCACACACCGACTGATAGACAGCACTTCAGCCGAGGGACGAGCTGTGAAAGCCGGGGGAAGAGGAACGATGGCGGGGCTGAACGACTGCTGTGTGAAAGTGTCTGTAAGGTAAGAAAGAGAGTTTTTAGCTTATTTCGTGCACACTCGGGTAACATAACGCCCAGTTTCTCTGATATAACAGCTGCTGTAGCTAGACTACATCTGTATACAAGCCTAAAATATGAGTTGTAAAGCAGCTCTGGGGTTTGTTTTGGGCGGTGCTGCGCGAGACGGTGGGGGTCTCGCGTGTTTAACACGCCCCTGCGAGCAAAATAGCAGCATGTTCCACATTTCTACATTATTTAGACAGCCACGCTATGCTCAGATCTCATAGCAGACCTCCTGAGCATTGTGGTATCATGCTGTGGAGTAGACATCATTTGCTGTAGCTGCAAAAAGCAGTGACTGTCTGCCTGCCTCCCTTTGTAAGCAGTGGACTGTCATGTTCTTTGTTAATACCCCCACTAGCTACTCAGGATCACTCATTGATCTGCTGTAGAGGATTGTGCATCAGTGCAAGTCACACTGACGTTTCTGAGCAAGTGCAGGAGTTCAGCAAATGCATGTGAGCAAGCCAGAATCTGAAGCTAGAGATCTGCCCATTGTCTGCCACACCACTCTTTTAAAGACCTGACCTGAGGCTGAGGAGGGGTGTGATAGTCCTCTGAAGCCGAGCGTGACAGACAGCCCCATTTCCCCAGGCTTTAAGGCTTCCTTTGTGCTCTGATGCTACACAAAAGAGGAAGCACTGCGTGCTAAAAACTGCTGGAACCGAAGCCTGTGGTTGTCCGGAGGTAAAGGTGCAGGTGCATGCTTATGCATTGATTGGTATGTTCTGCATCAGCATGGCTTGTGGAGGTCATACCTGCAGATCTGCATCCATGAATGAAGTGGAGCCCACGTGGTCAAACGAGCATGACAAAGGCAGCCGTGCTGCCAGTTTGAAAAGGTTTACGTCATCCAGGAACGCGTCTTGTCTGGCACCTCATGCACAACTTGGGGGTGACCAACATGTCAGCAAGAAGGTGTCTTGACTGAAAAGCCCAGAGTTGCATCACTGACGGTTCTCTTTTCTAATCTCCTGATATTGCAGAGCGCAATTGGCATAGAGAAAGGACTACACTCTTAAAGAGACGGTTCTCATGGGTTCTTTAGTTAAGAAAATACTTATATATAGAACCATGAACACTCTAAGAACCCATTGCATGCTTTTTGAAAATGCTTCTATATAGCATCAATGCTTGTAATACTAGAACCCTTTTTAGTGCTGTATAGGACCATATAAAACTGTATAGCGTTGATGGTTCTATATATAACCGTTTTCTTTACTAAAGAACCATTGAAGAACCATCTTTTTGAGTGTAGGGGTGTGGCACCGTCACTCCATCACTACAAATAAGCAGGGACAGTTGTGCTTTGTTTTTATTCACACGTACAGTGTCCTGACAAATGGGTGAAACCTTAGACACCTACATGGGAACCTCTTCTAAAGCATTGTCTGTTTCATGTAAGGAAGTGGCATTACCTTTCCTCTACGTCAACACCCTGTTTAATGATCTTTTCAAGAAGCGTTGGCAGTGTTATATGTTTCCTCTGTTGAATTTTAATACAGTGGTAACCCTACTTACGAGCATCCCTACTAACGAGTATTCCAGGCAACAAATTGAGATCTCGGAATATTTTTGTTCCAGGTAACGAGTAAAATTCCAAGTAACGAGTAGCGTAAATTTGTTCAAGTATGCCAACCGCTAGGTGTGCTGCGGTTGTAGCATCCCCTAGATGCTACCGTAGAAGAAGAGGTCAGTCAGTACCTTTGACCGAAAGTGAAAGTGTTAGTGAAAGCGACACTAAGGTAGCGAAAGGTAGTGAACAAGAAAGTTAGATACATTTTACTTTTACTTTTCATATGATAAGTGTAACCATGCCATACACGTACGCCCGTCCTCCTGTCCTACTTAGCCGCTAGCCTACATGTCGTCGTCATGTTTATGTTTTAAAAACCCATATAAACACATTATTTAGCATATTAAAGTATACTGTATATTGGCCGGCAGACACAGATTAATCAGTTTTACATGTATTCTTATGGGGAAAATGCATCCAGCTAACGAGCAAACCAGCTAACGAGCTCAGCTCTTGCATGGATTAAACTCGTAAGTAGGGTTACCACTGTACTGTGTATATGGCCATGCTCTTGTATAGGGGCTCTTTGAGAATGATTAAGTCTATACAGTAAGCACTGCATTTAATTAGATATGTTACAAGTGAGGGCGGCACGGTGGCTTAGTGGTTAGCAGGTTCGCCTCTCACCGCTGAGGTCTTGGGTTCAAGTCCCCATCTGAGCAGAGTTTCCATGTTCTCCCCGTGTCTGCGTGGGTTTCCTCCGGGGACTCCGGTTTACCCAAGGTGAATTGGGTAATTTAAATTGTCCGTAGGTACTTGTGTGTGTGTCTGTGTGTCACCCAGCGATGAATTGGCGCCCTGTCCTGGGCTTAGTTGATTAATGTAATGCCCTGCCCTGCGCCTGGTGAGGGGGTGGGGGACTAACCGCGACCCTGATAAGGAATAAGCGGGTGTGATAATGGATGGAATGGATGGATGTTACAAGTGCAACAGGGGAGTTATGAAAGTGAAAGTGCAGAATCATTGCACACAGATAAATTTGACTTCTGCATTTAACTCCTCCATGCAGACACAAGGGGGCACACGTGCCTGAAGTGGTGGACACTGTACATGGCGCCCGGGGAGCAGTCGGTGGTTAGGTGCTTTGCTTTGCCAGGGGATTGACCTGGCAACCTTCCAGTCACAAGACGGTGTCATTAACCACCCTCCCACAACTGCCCGTGCTGATGTATTAGTCTGAAATGGCTTTTTGCATGAGTGAGATCATTTGTATGGGTCGTGATTAGATAATAGGAGGAGTTTGGGTGTGTCCGGTGCTTGTGATAACGTGTTCCAGGCGTGGTTCTTCCCTATAATTGAACTCTACTTAAACTGTGTTCCCACATCGTGTCAAATTCAGCATTTTCATATTTGTTCTTCCGCACCACTCCTCTATCTGCTGTTCCCTAATCACGGTTAATGCCTGTTGTTGAAAGATTGATTTTCCTCCTCCTCCGGTGGGTTAGGATCTGATTATGCATGTGCCGGTTCTCTCCTCTGAGCCTGTGTCATCTGCAGGCCATCCCCACCCAGATGAAGGCGAAGGAGAAGTTCTTCAGAAGGTGTTGAGTCACTGGGGTTATAATTAGACGCAAAGAGAAAACGTGTTTAGAGGGAACTGCTGACGGTTCTCAAACCATACGCCACAGTTATCTATAAAGCGTCGACTTTGCGTCTGCAGTTTGAGGCTCCTCTCTGAAATGCCTCTGGAGGCCAGAGATAACCCATATCTCATGCCTCCATTGGGAATTGTCTGCAATTCATAATCATATGATGCTATAAATACTTTCTATTGCTTTGACACAGATTTGGGCTTAATAGCTGCCAAATGACTCAATTTGACCGATGCCACATTGCAGGGATGAGGGGCAGGGGGCCGTCAGTTAGAAAAATGTATGTCCTGTTTACATGTCCCGTCTGCTTCCTCCTAACATTGTTTGAACTTTGCTTGGGCCAGACTGGGAATGCGTGGTTTTTTAAAGGAGTGTGTGTGTGTGTGTGCTGGTTTTAAGAGGTGAACCGTGTGGGAACCAGTCTCATAATAGCCCTGTTTATGGGAATGGCCCCCTTCCTCAAGGCTGCAGGGGTGAACCGTGAATGATTTGGGCTTGTTAAGATCTCCTCTTGATTAAGAGCTTCACGTTGGCTTTACGGACATGCTCTTTATTTCCTTTTTACTGAACTCACACGGTGGGGCCATTCTGACCTCCAAAGTGTTGGCCTCTCTCTCTTTTTTCCACTGACCTTGAACCAGGTTGATCCTAGCCAAACTCTGACCTTGAGCTTTAGAGTTTAGGAGCATAAACTATGTACCGGGTCTTGGATCAACAGAATAAAAGCTAAAACTAGACAGGCACACTGCAGTGGTGTCCTCCATTGTCATTTTTATAAACTCAATACTGTGTAATTGCAGCCAAGCAGAGGCTTAAGAAGGGCTTGAATTGTATGAATTGTGGCTTAATGGTTTAGTTTAAATGGTTTAGTTATTGCTTGTGGTGCAGTCTATTGTCTTCTGAAGTCTCTTTTGCAGTTCCATTAGATATTTCAGACTGTGTGCGCAAACAGAATGACTTCCTCTCGGCCACGCGGGCCAGAGGCACTCCTTCACGCCGCTTCCTGTTGCCGTAGCATTTCAAATCATTTTAGCTGTGGCAGGATGGGTGGAGCCTACGCTTAGTGATTGAAGATCTTCTACAGCCATTCCCAAACCTCAGCATGCATTGGCATTGGCTTGTGGCACATAGCAGTGCTTATCACAGTAGTGAAGGCTTAAATTTATCTAATGCCAAGCTGCACAATGTAACTGGGAAATGCACAGGTGTAAGTATGCAAATGCTGTACCATTTAAGGTGGAATGGGAAATACATAGGCACATTAATGTAACTGCTGCACTATTTAAAGTTGAATACATAGGTGCAGGGATGTAACTGTTACGCTGTTTAAGGTGGAATGGGGAATACATAGTCACAGGAATGTAGCTGCTGCACCATTTAAGGTGGAATGGGAAATACATAGGCACATTAATGTAACTGCAACACTATTTAAGGTGGAATGGGCAACAGATAGGCTCCGCAATGTAGCTGCTGCACCATTTAAGGTGGAATGGAAAATACACAGGTGCACAAATGTAACTGCTGCACCATTTAAGGTGGAATGGAAAATACATAGTCACAGGAATGTAACTGCTGCACCATTTAAGGTGGAATGGGAAATACACAGGTGCACAAATGTAACTGCTATGCTATTTAAAGTGGAATGGGCAACAGATGGGCACCGAAATGTAACTGCTACACCATTTAAGGTGGAATGGGGAGTACATAGGTTCAGAAATGTAACTGTTGCACTAATTAAGGTGAAATGGGAAATTCATAAGCACCTGAATGTATCTGCTGCACCATTTATAAAAGAAATTGGCAGATCCTTGGTTAGCATTATTTTTGACCACATTGATTATTTTGTTGGATGATGTGAATGACCTTATTCATCCACAGAAACTCATTTAGAGTATGCAATGTTGGGCAGCATGCTGGCAACACACAATAAATCATTAAGTGGTTGTTTAGTGGGCTAATTTGCATATTGCAGCCTTCTGCAGTGTCCCTGTTGTGAAGGTCAAAAACTACTGTTAAACAATACATTTGTGCAGTCCGGTTAATCATATTAAAAGAGTTTATTTATTTTGAGAACTGCCTAATAGAACCTCTTCATTCATTTGTGCTTGCTCCTGAAACCCAGTCTGTAGGCCTATATTACTATACTGCATCATTTTAGGGAGCACAATGCACTGCAGAGGAAGCGAAGGCCGCAGAGGTCAATGCTCTGTTTCTGTGTCCTACTTATGACACTGACTAATCTGCTTCCCTGCAACCTACAGCAGCCTTGCAGGCCCTTTTTAATAGGCAAGAACATTGTCTAACAAAACATCGTAGCCAGCTCTGCATAGAATACCAGGAGGCATCACTGGCTCACAGCTCGTAACCGCTTCAGGCTCTCTTTTTAAAAATGCCATCCTCAGCCACCTCCTCTGTCCTCAGTACTCTCAATGAAGCGACAGTGAGGAGGAGAGATAGGGATGAGGGAGCAGGGGATGGAGAGAAAAAGAGGGAGTCAATTGATGATGTCCTCCTCGGTTAATTAGATGCTGTCCTTTCGGACTCCGCTGCCTGGTAGGATGAAAAGAGTAGCTGTGTTTTGAGATGAAAAGGGGAAGAGATCGGGTGGAGGGGAAGCAGGGGGAGGGAGAGAGAGAGAACAAGAGAAAGAGAGAGAAAGCAGGAAGTGTCTCTTTCTCTTTCAGTGTCAAAAGGGCGGCAGAGGAAAAATAAACATTTCGCCCTCGCTTCAGGCAGACAAAGAGGAACATTTTGTTAATTGTGAGTGTGGTATAGATGACCCTGTGTGTGTGCATGTGTGCATGCAAGATGACAAGGATGCACAGCTGTGCTGCAGTTACAGTGTCCCACACAGTGACCCATGGGCAGCAGAGTGAGGGGCGTACTGCCACAGTTTGGAGCCAGGTGTGGACCCCTCCAGAGACTGAGCAGTCACTGTGTTGCGCACACACACACACACACACACACAGATAGATGCTGCAAAGGGAAGCAGGCATTAAAACACTGAATTACTGTGTCATGCCAGCCTCTAATTTATTAATAGAAGGCTGAGTGCTGTGTAAGTGTATGGGTAGGTCGTGTGTGTTCTCTCTTTTTGGATTAGGCCTCAACAGACAGTCGGAGATTAATATATTCTGTATGTGTGGTTGTATTGTAATAAGGTGGGGGAGATAAAAAAAAAAAAAAAAACGTAAGGAAACAGATTTGCATGAGGTGACCCATTCTCCTCTGGTCAGCTACTAATAGGTTATTGATAGGCAGTCATTGAACCATCTAATAAGGCTATTGTTGTGTTGAGGTGTACTGAAATATAGTGATAGTAATGATGAAAGCAATAATAAAATAAAATAAAAATAGTAATAATAATAATAATAATAATAATATAAAATAAAAATAGTAATAGTAGTAGTAGTAGTAGTAGTAATAATAATAAAATAAAATAAAATAAAATAAAAATAGTAATAATAATAATAATAATAATAATAATATAAAATAAAAATAGTAATAGTAGTAGTAGTAGTAGTAGTAGTAGTAGTAGTAGTAGTAGTAGTAGTAGTAGTAGTAATAATAATAAAATAAAAATAGTAATAGTAGTAGTAATAATAATAATAATAATTATAATAATATAAAATAAAATAAAATTAAAATAAAATAATAAAAATAGTAATAGTAGTAATAATAGTAATAATAATATAATCATAATAAATAATAATATTATTAATAATAATAATAATATAAAAATTTAAAAAATAATAATAGTAATAATAATAATAATAATAATAGTAATAGTTAGAGTCCATATAACTTCAATGTGATTGGTAATGGAGGACAGACAGCTAATCGGGGGCAGGTCAAAGTAGTTGTTTGGTGAGCTAACATAGGCAGGAAGCTCAGCTGGCAGGGATCTCAGCAGTTATCCTCCATCAGTGTCAGGCTATACTGGTGGGCAATCAGTGGCCCGGTGGGGAGCACTAATGTTTCTTTTAAAAGACATTTAATTGGGTCTTATTGGTAAGACCCTGGTGATAAGATAAACATGATTCAGGGTTTACTGTTCAATATATTTTGATATATTGCGATGCTATAAGCCAGGCAATATTGTAATTATTTTAAGCTCTTAATTGGGCATCGAATCTGGTGAGTCTGATAACCTGACATCCCTGTACTTAGTGAATAATCAGACTTATTATATAATAAGCCTGGGAGGTTAAGGGGATAAATCAAAATGTTGGAAGAGTCTAATGGCTGAAGATTACAACCATGTTAATGGTTGCAAAATGAACCACAATCTGCCATCAGTCTCAAGTATATGAATGTTTTGTATCTAATGATGACAAGGAATTATGTGATAGAGTTATATACAATGTACAGGTAATGTGCATATAATTTACAGGCAATACACAATATAGTAAACAATGTACATAGAATGTACATGCACAAGTAATATAGACAATGTGCCTATAATTACAGAGTACACAATACACAAGCCAACATACTGATTATATATATACTGAAATGTCTTCAGCTGTTATAGTTCTGACATGTTCCAGATGCTCTAATCCCTAAAAGGCTTTGCTAGGATGAGGGTTGGCCATACTTCTCAGCTTATCCTCCAAAACACACTTGTCCATTACAGAGGCTCCTCCTCTCATAATTGTCTCATAATTGATCTAGAGGGCCTCTGGCACGTCGGGCACTTTATCTCGGAGCTATTTTGCTGACTGAGCTCCCTCCGTTTGGCTTCTGCCGCTTCTGAATTCCAGCTAAGCTTCGAGGAATTTCAATGAGGGCTTTTCTTATTGAAAATTCAAATACACATACATGAGCCTTTTACTTCCTTCACGCTCCAGCAGACTGCTCTGGCTCCCTGCCGGACAGTCCAGAGCGCCGAGGCCACGAATGCAGGCCCCATTCCGCGATGCTAGCGCCCATTCAGTGGCGCTTCCACTTCTGCTCTTTGAAATCCCGCCGACCCCTGCTGACCATCCTGCACCCCTTTTTTCCCACTGCCGAACTCCAGAATGAGATCAGGGGAACAATGTGATGAATGGAGTGGCCTCTACTTATTGACACGGCACTTCATGCAGCCTCTCCACCTCACATAGTTGAAGAGCTAAGAGATGCCTTATCCTGACCTCAGCAGCGACCAACCAGGGCCTACTTGCTTTGGTTCTTCAATCTTTACATGTATTACCCCACTAAACAATCTAGGATCTAGGTGACCAGCTGGTAATTAAGCTTTCTGTGTTAAGAAGCTTACACATTTAAACGGTGCTCTGGGTTGGACCTGTGCAATTTGCAGGGGGAGGAGAGGCTCCGCCTCTTGATGCACATGTAGACATATTATGATGTGAATGGAGCCAGTTTTAGCAGTAACTGTGATAGCAACTGAGCTAAAGCAAAAGCACTTGTTGTAGCTAGATGAAACTAGGCTAATTACCATACCATCTGTTAGCTTGATCAGTCTTGGAATATTGTGGCATCCAAAATTAGTAACACTCACTAAATTAGGCGTCAATTGATAAGTTTTTTTTTAGGGCTGATTAGAACATTGATATCTGATACTTGGGACCGATATTCATTTACCACAACTTTGATATTTGCAGTGTAAAGACACTACAGATGTTTTCAATGTTTTCAAAAATATCTCAAAAACATGCTTGATTGGATTTACTTGACGTGTGGTCGACAGTTCTACCAGTCAGGCAGTCCTGGGGGCGGAGCATTGGAGCAGACTAAAGAAGTGTGTTTTATTTATTGGGTTTATGTCAGATATGTGCATAGACATGAAAGATAATTGGCAAAATTGATCATTGATAATCTCATAATGCTAAATATCAGCTCTGATCATTAGGGCTGATAGTCAGTCAACTGGCTGTAAGTCAACAGCAGAGTCTCTCACAGTCTTCAAATGCAGATTGAAGACCCATCTCTTTGTTGGACACTTTTTTTGGCCAATTTTAGTAGCCAATCTGCTAGGGGGCTCTCCCCATCACTTTTGTAATGTCCCTGACTATGGGAGGGTGAAGTCAAGCACAAGTCTCCTCCGTTGCTTGTGATATGGCCACCACCTCTTTTAGAACTACCGCTGATACACCGTCACTGGGGAACCAACGCGCTCGGAGGAAAGCGCAGGATTCCCAGCTCCAAATGGACCAATCAGTAGACGCCTGAGCCAGCAGACATTGCAATGTGTGAGTGATGGGGAGAGAGAGCACCATCTACCTGCCCAGAGAGAGCACTGCCAATTTTGCTCTCTTGGGCCCCGGCTGTTGATGGCACTTAAGTGAGCAATAGTTTAAAACACTTATTGTAAAGCTCTTATATTGTGTATAATTGTGTATCTTTCCTTCTTTCTAGGTATTAGTGATGGTTTAGTTCTAACAGTGTCTGAACTGAAGAGTAGTTTGGACTCTAACCTGTCTGTACTAGCTGAGATAATTCTCTTAATGGAGACAAAACACTGTAGTACATCGCTCTGGATAACAGCGTTTGCCAAGTTGCTTTTGCTAGTATTCTATAACTTTTCCAATCTAAGGAAACAACTGAGCAAAATCAAAGCATTGCACTTTGACTCAGAGTACAGAAGACAGTATTTTAAAAACATGCCAATATTTGCAATTATAACTCATTAGTCCAGACAAAGTTAGCGCCAAACTGGTCCATTCTTCAGCTGGAGGTTTGCCTGTGCATTGAGACGCTAATGGAGTCAGTGTCTCTTCCACTTTACTGCCAGGTCATTGGATTCCTAGATGCATTGTGTTAGTGTAGCTTGGGATGGCTGTGCTGTCGTCTTCTGCTCATTTGCAGTGAATGTGGATCACATTTCCATTTCTCACCTTGAGCTGTTGTGACAGACGTGACGTTCTCTCTGAGCTTTATGTGTGTCTCGCTCTCTCTCTTCTCTCCACTGCAATGCATTTAAACTCCCTTCTGCACACAAACACTCACTCATGCCCACGCTAAAGTCTTAACTCCGCTGCATATTCAAGGATGGCATTTAGCTAATCTGGCAGGGTGATCCCTGGGGAGGAGCTCCAGGCATTCTGAATCAGAAAGGTCTTCTCCTCTTGCTCCACCGCCTCCGTGGGGGTCATCCTGGGCCACAGCGCACAGCCTGCCCTTACACACGCAGCTCGGTTACAGAGAAATACTGAGTGCTGGATTGCCCATATAGAGGAATTTAAGAGAAGACAAGGTTAATTATCATCTGTCTGTGTCATATTGCTTAATGCATTTGAATGTTTCATGACTTGAGGTTAATGCACAGATTAAAACTGATTAACCTTCGTGTCCTTTCAGAGGACATGGTGGCAGTTTCAGCCAATATATTTAAGCTTCTTAAGAGAATATGCAAATCGTCTGTCCTCGTTTTGAAATGTTGTTATATGTCGTCAAGTAGAATATCGTAGCTGTCAGAATATCATTGCTGTTGAAACAAAATCTCAAAAACACTCACTGGCCACTTCATTAGGTACATATAACTTGTATCTACACTCATTGTTCATTCTATCAGCTTTACTTACCACTGTAGTCCATCTGTTTATCTAAATATAGTGATACCTTGAGATACGAGTTTAATTTGTTCTGTAACGGAGCTCGTAAGTCAGTCAACTCATATATCAAACAAATTTCTCCCATTTCAAATAACCGAAATAGATTTAATCCGTTCCAGCCCTGTGAAACATCCCCAAACCATCCTAAATTATGGACAAAAAGACATGTTTTGAATTAAGAAACACACATATATATACACTTTGCCAAAGCATAACAAAATATTTCAATTTCAGTAAATATTAGTGTAAAATCATTTTTGGGGAATTCTCGCTGTAGCATTTTAAATTTGCAGGGAATTCGATGCGAGCGGTACTGTGTAGATGTGTAGTGCACACTGTACAGTAAAATCTTTCTTCTCCCATTTCACTTCAGCATCCGACTGCTGCCAAGAAATTCAGCAGCTGGCTGAAGAATGGGATGCCATGGTTCGTTCTCTGCAGTTCAGTACAAAACAGTTTTCACCCAGAAGCAGCAGCAAGTCTACATATCTATGTTCAGGGCTGGCACTCGCATACGTGGATCACGGGTCTGCACGAAATAATATTAACAGTATTTAACATAATTACTGTATGTATGTTATTAAAAATTAATAAGTTTAAGAGTTTTAAACATTTTTACTATCAAAAGTTTTTCAAAAAGGATGCAATGAGTACAGCGCACGAGATTGGACTTGATTCTGAGGGTAACACGTGAGAAAGAATGAGATGCAGGTGTTGTGCTGCCCATACTGGACCTTTGTGCCAAAGCGCCAACTAACAGCAGCCACTCGTATCTTGAAATTTTGCTCTGATCTCAAACAAAAAAGAGTCACAGCTCTTATCTGAAAAATTTGTATGTTGGTTTGCTCGTATCTCAAGGTACCACTGTACTTTGTTAGCCTCCTTTCACCCTGTTCTTCAATGATGAGGACCCCCACAGGACCAGGTATAATTTGGGTGATGGACCATTTTCAGCACTGTCATGTGGTGGTGGTGTGTTAGTTCGTGTTTCTGATATAAGTGGATGAGACACTCTAGTCTTTCATTGGTGGTCACATTACGCTGTTGGCTGGATAGGTCAGGTTGGTGCACTAGTTTCAATCCAGCAATGCCACTGAGGTGTTGATAACACTTTATAACTTTCATTAATAAGCCATTAACTAATGATTAATAACTGAACAGATCATTATTCATGAGAATTTGAACATGAACAAATGTTTATAAATGACTGTTCATGTAGTTACTAATGATTGTGTTCATTTTTGCAACTGTTAACAAATCATTAGTTAATCATTTGTTAATGAAATTCTCATGAACTAATGATTTATTCACAATTATTAATCATTAGTTAATGAGCTATTAATGACAGTTATTATAAAGTTATTGAGGTGTTTAAGAACATCAGCAGCTCTGCTCTCTGATCCACGTGTACCAGCACAACACACACTAACACACCACCACCACATCAGTGTCAC
>BRDA01012700.1:20897-45588 GCA_036984385.1 Crenuchus spilurus | reverse complement strand
AGTAAATAATAATAGAAGGTTTGTAAAATAGTTATGAATTTTTAAATAAAATAAGTAAATAATAATAGAAGGTTTGTAAAATAGTTATGAATTTTAAAATAAAATAAGTAAATAATAATAGACGGTTTGTAAAATAAGTTATGAATTTTAAAATAAAATAAGTAAATAATAATAGAAGGTTTGTAAAATAGTTATGAATTATAAAGTAAAATAAGTAAATAATAAAAGGTTTGTAAAATAGTTATGAATTTTTAAATAAAATAAGTAAATAATAATAGAAGGTTTGTAAAATAGTTATGAATTTTAAAATAAAATAAGTAAATAATAATAGAAGGTTTGTAAAATAGGTTATGAATTATAAAATAAAATAAGTAAATAATAGAAGGTTTGTAAAATAGTTATGAATTATAAAGTAAAATAAGTAAATAATAATAGAAGGTTTGTAAAATAGTTATGAATTATAAAGTAAAATAAGTAAATAATAATAGAAGGTTTGTAAAATAGGTTATGAATTATAAAATAAAATAAGTAAATAATAATAGAAAGGTTGTAAAATAGATTTTTGTTACATTAAAATAAAATGGTTCAGTTTCCAGCATTCACCACAATCACTCCCAAACAATCCATTTAGTGAGCAGCAGTGCTGTGGATGAAAATGCCTTGTTTAATGAAAGAGTGGCAAGAACAGTAAGAAGTGACAGAAAGGCTATAGTAACTCAGATACCTCTGTACAACTGTGGCGAGCAGAAAAGCATCTCAGAAGGCACATTTCAAACCTTTTAATATGTATCAGTTATTGCTTGAATGGCACAGCCTATTTGAGCATCATTACTGGCCATTTGCATCCCTTCATGGCCATGACTGACCTATCTTCTAATGGCCCCTTATAACGTGATGATGCAAAAGTCATCTCAAACTGGTTTCAGTGGTCTTCAGTGGTCTTCCCAGTCACCAGGTCTGAATCCAGTAGAACAAAGGATGCGGTAGAACAGGAGATTTGCAGCGGAATGTGCAGCTAAAAAGCCAAGAATTGTGTGATGCATTCATGTTTTTTAATACATTCGTTATATTGAATATAATTTTTAAAATGCTACATGTGCTGTTTACTTATAAGCAAGTGCTTGACATTATCTCATTTATGACGTAATATTGATGGTAGTGTATGTACGTAATGTATTACTGTGAACAGTGAAGATATTGTTACTGCCTCCCACTCTTGAGAAGGTTAATGCATGCATGCTGTGTGTGTGTGTGTGTGTGTGTGCTTGAGTCCAGGGTGCAGATCTGTAGCCCACAGCAAGAGCAGGCCAGCCACATGCACATGTTTATGATTTGGGATGTGAGGAGGAATTCTTCTGAATTAAACATGAGGGGCCTGTAGACACAGATCCTCCTTCAAGCAGTTAGCGTGATCACAAAGCATGCAAAACTCTGCTGGCACAGCGAGAGAATGTGGTGTGTGTGTGTGTGTGTGTGTGTGTGTGTGTGTGTGTGTGTGTGTGTGTTTGAGAGAGATAATCTGTATATGGGTGTGGTGTTTTTCTATTATGAGATTACACTACATAACCTCTTCTCTTCTCGTCTCATCTCTTCTTGTCTCTTCTCGTCTCTTCTCTTCTCTTCTCTTCTCGTCTCTTCTCTTGTCTCTTCTCGTCTCATCTCCTCTCATCTCATCTCTTCTTGTCTCTTCTCGTCTCTTCTCTTCTTGTCTCTTCTCTTCTCTTCTCTTCTTGTCTCTTCTCGTCTCTTCTCTTCTTGTCTCTTCTCTTCTCTTCTGCCACCCTCACTCACTCTCTACTCTTGGGAGGTTCTAAGGGGGACTTAGCCTAACCATAATCTCAGTTTGGGAGGTTATTGATGTTTGATGATGATGATAATGTGTTAATATATTGTTTACAAGTTTGTTGATTTATTCTTCTCTTGATTTGGGAGGGTGGTGGACATCATTATGTGCGAATGATTCCTTCTGGTCTTTAGTAGTGAAGATATTCATTTTAATTTTAATTTTTTGTTTTATACTTTATACTTTTTCTTCTTATGAATCTTCTGTATACCTCTGCATTTGTAATCAGTAAAGCAGTGTGAATGATGCTATATAAATATATATTTGCCTTTGCCTTTTAGTCGGACAGTGATGATTGCCTGTGTCAGCCCCTCGGACCGAGATTTCATGGAGACACTGAACACACTGAAGTATGCTAACCGAGCACGCAACATCAAGAATAAGGTGGTGGTGAACCAAGACAAGACCAGCCAGCAGATAAACGCACTGAGAGCTGAGATTGCTCGCTTGCAGATGGAGCTGATGGAGTACAAAGCGGTGAGGATGGTGATGAAGAAAACATCAGTTGGTGACTGATCTACAACTCTGTACCACTAGCTTTCATCCATGACTAAAGCCTTCCTTTATCTTCTTCTCTCAAACCCCTAGTGTAGATGCTGGTCAGATCATTTTGAGAGAAAGTCTTTAACTTATTCATGAATACAAGTGGTTGTGACGCAAAAGGCCTTATGCTGTGTAAAGTAACACATCAAATGTGTCAACAGGAAGCAGCAGCCTCTGGTTTTGTTAAATGCAGTCCGGCAGCTTCTGAGCAACTGTGAGCGTTCATCCAAATGTTAAATAGCTTAGATGTCAGAAACGCAATTAACTGCACTAATTTTTTGAGCTAGTTCAGTCATCTCAAGCATCTTGGTTTAGTCAAAAGTTTGTGTAAATTTTTTATTGAATTCTTGAATTTCCCTTCAGGGATCAATGAAGTATCTGTCTTATCTATCGTATCCATCCATCCATCCCAAAAAAATGTTAGTTCTGCATTGGTAAATTTTATAAAATATATTTTTAGTCAACTTTGTATAGCACTACTAGACTTACACCACTATGGGCTTTTAGTAGACAGCTGTAGCATCACCGGGGCTTGAACTCATCTCCTGACCAGAGGATGAACACTTAGACAGATGCACCACTCACTGCCAAAGAAAGAGGAATACAGTGTTAAACAAAGCACAAACACATGCTGTAATAATGTTAAAAGAAATGTAGGCTGTTCAGTAGTCTGAGTGGAGCAGCTCTCTGCCAATTCACCAAAAATCCAAAGAGTTCAAACCCCAAAACTGGAGCCCAAGAGGTGGAAATTGTTATTGTGTGATGAAAAGTGAGTCCTAGAATATTTCTAAAATATTGATTTTATTTGCCTAATTAATTTAGTAAGGAACTTTTGACTAGACTATAAAATTTAAGTAAAATTAAGTAAATTAATCTAAAAAGGAGTGCAGAAAGTTACTTAATTTTTTTTAAAGTAAATTAACCAAAAAAGGAGTGCATTAAGTTACTTTAAATTTATAAGTAAATTAATATAAAAAGGAGTGCAGTAAGTTACTTTAAATTTGTAAGTAAATTAATATAAAAAGGAGTGCTGTAAGTTACTTTAAATTTGTAAGTAAATTAATATAAAAAGGAGTGCATTAAGTTACTTTAAATTTGTAAGTAAATTAATATAAAAAGGAGTGCAGTAAGTTACTTTAAATTTGTAAGTAAATTAATATAAAAAGGAGTGCAGTAAGTTACTTTAAATTTGTAAGTAAATTAATATAAAAAGGAGTGCTGTAAGTTACTTTAAATTTGTAAGTAAATTAATATAAAAAGGAGTGCTGTCAGTTGCATTAAATTTATCTTAGTTTTTTGTTTACAGTGTATAACATTTATTTTTAGATAATTTTTCATTTAAAAATAGGTGCAGTACTAACATTTAGAGACAATTCTTTTATCTGAGTAAACTGGCTATACAAACATCACCCAGTACATACATTGTACAAACTTCGTGCAAAACAAAGAAGCTAACCATATAAAATTTTTACTTATTGTTATTGAGTGGAACCACTTGTCAGAAGCTTTCACTTTTTGTTGAGCAGATGTGCTAATCTGCTAATGTACTTTCCAGTTGTATCATTTTCTGGTCATTGTCTCCTGGTGATGTGTGTTTGCCAACAGGATGTTGGATGTCAGATAGTCTGTTGGACGTGACTTCAGAGAAGCAATGTTGAACGTAAACAGGAAGAGAACCTATTGTTTATTTACTTTATCACAGAGTAAACAATTGGAGCTGAAATCAAGACATCATTCAACAGTAACATGAAACTGACTGACTTTATTGAAGTAAATTAAACGTATTACACAGTTCCTCAGTGTCCATACATAGTACATAGAACTCCCGTTTTCTCACTTGACTCTCACTCTCACCGTGTCAAAAGCAGAGGAGGCTGGAAAGGTTGTGGGTAGTGGAGGATGAGGAAAGTTTGCTGGAGGAGAATGACGACACTGATTAACAGAATGTGGGTTTATGGGATCTCGCTTCAGTGTCAGGTCAGCGGAGCGTAGCAGTGGCTGAATGCTGTGGCTCTGTGATGACCTGGATGAGAGCGAAGCCTGGGCTTAGTGTTAGTGGTTAGTGACAGAAGTAGTGTTAAGATATGTGCAGAGGCTCAGTGGAGCAGTGATAATTGTGCAAAATGGGGTTAAATCACGTACAGAAGCAGTCAACAGTCTTTGGGTGGGTTCCTTCAATGAATAAAGCAATGACCTCATCATGTACTTGTCTCCTGGCTGTTGATAGCCACAAATGTCTTATATCATTAGCTGGTTTATTGTTGTTCTTTGAGTCATGGGTGTAAAACAGCTCAAGGGCTCAAATAAAACAGAGAAGACTCAGCATGTGATTTCTATTTGTGCTCCTGACTTTTGTTAATGTCTCTTTCTCTGTGTCTTCAGGGAAAGCGTGTGGCCTGTGAGGATGGTTCAGAAGGTTTCAGTGATCTGTTCCAGGAGAACTCAATGCTGCAGAGGGAGAACGATACTCTGCGCCTGCGTGTCAAGGCCATGCAAGAGACCATCGACCACCTCAACACCAGAGTCACTCAACTCCTCACCAATGAGATCAACCTGCTGCTCACCAAGACAGGTCAGTCAGGAATACAGCCAGGGCATTACACTATCCCACCTAAGCCCAGGACAGGATGCCAATCCATCGCTGGGTGCACACACACAGACACAGACAATGTAGAGTACCCAATTCACCTGACTTCCATGTTTTTGGACTGTGGGAGGAAACCGGAGACCGCAGAGGAAACCCACGCAGACACAGGGAGAACATGGAAACTACACCCTGATTGGGACTTAAACCCAAGACCTCAGCACTTAGAGGCGAGCGTGCTAACCACCAAGCCACCATGCCGCCCCTCATAAACACCCAATGTAAAATTTATGTACATTGTAGGAGGTAGAATAAAAAAAACTATGTGTTTTTTTTTCTTTAAGGAGGTCTATGTCCAAGTCTAAATGGGTTAATTTAATTAACATCAAAAGCTGATTGACCAATGAATCTTGTGTCTTCTCCTCAGGTGAGACTAATGAGGAGATTGGCAATCTGATTCAAAACTACATCAGAGAGATTGAAGAACTCAGGTGAGATTTTACTTAGTCTAGGATGCAGTTTATTTAATAAATCTTAATGAAATCTAAATGCCTGCAGAAAATTAATGAATTATTAAAACTAATGAAAAAATAAAAAATAAATAAATAAAATAAAATAATAATAATAATAATAAAATTATTATTATTTTATTATTATTTTATTATTATTATTATTATTATTATTATTATTATTAGTAGTAGTAGTAGTATTGTTAATAATAATAATAATTATTATTATTTTTATTATTATTATTTTATTATTATTATTATTATTATTATTATTTTATCAAACTATGTAAATACATTCTTATCTTAACAGTAACTAGAAAAAGTCAGCATCTAATTTGCATTATGTAATTGGCATAATGCTGAATGCCTGCTGTTTACTTAAATTTATCAAGTTAATTAAATCTCTCAACTGCAGCATTGTGTGACTGAACTCTTCCTTTAGAGCAAACTGCTGCTCTATCCAAAGTAAACATGAATGAGAAGAGTTTTGTCCATTCCATCCTCATCTTTAAATCTTTCTCTCCCTCCCCGCTTCTCTGTCTGTTCCATCTCTCTGTCACTCTTTCTCCCTCACAGATCTAAGTTGTTGGAGAGTGAGGCAATGAATGAATCTCTAAGGCGCAGTGTATCTCGTCTCTCCACTCGCTCTCCTTACCCCTCTTCCCATGCCCCCACCCCTGGACACCCGCAGGGCTCCTCCCCCTCCGTCTCCATGGAAACCGAGATGACGGATGTGATTCGTCGAGCCAAGCTGGACATCGAGAGGTTGAAGAAGAAGGAGAGGAATCAGAGGCGCAAGAGGTGAGTAGTGGTGACTTTGGAAAATGTGAATAGTTCGCTATATTTGAAGAACATGTGAATAATACAGAGGAAGTCAATAGAAAAATGCAACACAAGCAACTTTGTACATCCACTTGCTGGTCGCTTAATGAGCATCACCTATCTTGGAGGTCCATTATATACAGTAGGTGTACAATTACAGCAGGCCATCTGTTATCATGCACAATTTATCATCTCCCCTCCCCATTGGTTTCTGACCACAGGACCACTTACTGTTCTGGACTGTTCAACAGAGCAACAACACTGATGTGGTGGTGGCACTGTGTGTAGAACTGGTGCAAATGTATCAGGCATAATGTGTCATAACTACTTTGAGAGTAAAACATCACCCAAAAATACCCAGTCAAGGGCAACTCTTGTAATATGTACAACAGCATCGCCAGCTATAAAACTTCCAGTTCTCAGATTTATGATTAAAGCGAAGGACAACAAGCTGGCACAGATACAAATAGCCCTTCATAAATCTCTCTGTGTAATGAGGAAGAGTATTGGGACATCTTGCTGCAGCTGTAGTGGACTCTAATTTGGCTGTAATAGGGAAGAGGTCTCAGGTAATGGCTGAGATCTGTGATCCCCAGTGATCCACCAGTTATTATGGGTCAGCCAAATGAATGACTCAAACCCAGCAAGGGCAGAAGCAACAGCCCTGGTATTAATTTGTCCTGCAGTTATTGGTCCCTCTGGTCAAATCATATTGCCATTAGACTGCCTCTTGATTGCTTTGATTCATTAGAGTTTTGAAGTGCTAAGTAAGCAATATGGATGAGACTATTTGTGTTTGGTCTCTTGAATTGTGACCTGCTCCTATTGAGACATGGCATGCAATATTAAAGGACAGATTCCTGAAAATATGTATTTTCTAACTGTATGGAGATTGTGATAAAATCCACAAATCAGTGTTGGTATCTCCCACAGGGTGTTGACAGGGAGCTTATAGACTTTACTACAACTATTTACTCTCCACTGGAAGTCAAGTGCATATGTTGTGACATGTAGGGTTAGGAGATAAACTCTAATAGGAAATACTGATCTATAAACAACCTCAGAAAACACTAATCAAACACTAAACATTAATCACCAGAATAGGACACATCTGCAAACATAATTCAACAAGAATGTGTCTTTGAAAATGTTATCCTGTCAAAATATGTTAAATAAATGCTATAGCACTAATGCTAGCTCAAAGAAATATACAGTGCCTTGTGAAAGTATTGCTTGGGAACTCTGCAGCTCCTTCAGGGTTACCTTTGGTCTCTGTGCTGCCTCTCTAGCCCGTTTTGACAGTTTGACAGTTTTAGTGGGTGGACGTCTATTGGCAGGTTTGTTGTGGTTTTTTTCTATTTGATGATAATGGATTTGATTGTGCTCTGGGGGATCATCAGAGAGATTTTTTATAACCCAATCCTGGCTTGTACTTCTCAATAACTTTGTCCCTGACCTGTTTGGAGATGTCCTTGGACTTCATGGTGTTGTTTGGTTAGTGATGCCTCTTGCTTAATGATGTTACAACCTCTGGGGCCTTTCAGAAAAGGTCTGTATATACTGACAGATCATGTGACACTTAGATTGCACACAGGTGGACCATGTGAATGTATTTTGTGCAGTTGCATCACATAGAATTTAGAAAAAAATTAAATACAGGTTGTAATGTAACAAAATGGGTAAAAAGCAAAGAGGGGCGAATACTTTCACAAGGCATCTTATCCACCATATTCCTATAGTATGTCCAGCAATGTCTTTGCACAAAATACGTGCTAAACAGCAGAGAATATAAAACTGTACTACAGCCTATAAACTCACTCTCAATAACTTGTATGAGACACCAAAACTGAGCTAAAAAGCAGTGACACTGTCCTACATCAATCAAAAATTGAGTATCTGGAACATCACATGCATTTAAATGTGCATGTTGTCATAAAAATGTTTAGTTTAATAAATTACCCCAAGTTTTTAGTTCAGTATGCCACATTGAGAGTCCTACAGTATGTACCATGTTTACAGTATTTGTTATACAGTATAATATTTATATAGTATTCAGTAATAGTGTCACTGTATATCTACAATATGTTAAAAGCAGTGTTATAATATACACACTTGGCCTGTTTAACATGCTAGTCACATGCATACATTTTGAGCTGCATGCTGCACAAACTCCAGTTTACACACTGCTGTGGGCCTCTTCTTATCACCATGTAACATTCAACACTGCTGTTAAGTAGTGCTTATTTCTGACACAAGTGGGAATGGAAAATGTTGTTCTGACTCTTGGTCTTATTGGTTTTATGGATATTGCCACTTGTACTGTTTGATGGCATGAAAATGTTTGTAATGTTTTTTTAACCTGTGTTTTTCTCCTCTTGTGCAGTCCGGAGCGAGAGAAGGGTTTGAAGAAGAGAGCAAAGCTCCAGGCGCAGGAGAATGAGCAGAATGGGGAGAGCAGAGAGAGTGTCCTGAGCCGAGAGAACGGAGACGGCGACTCTGATAATGAGCCCGAAGAAGTCAGAACACTACCTACTGAATAAGCCTTTTAAAGTTTATGTTGTTCTGTCATAATGTTATGTTTAGGCAGAGTTTTTTGTTTTTGTCAATATACTGTATATATACACACCTTATTTTCTGTAATGTAGTTGAGGTACTGTTCACCACTCGGGAAGATACAAGTCAATTAAGCTCTATCATTATTAGCCACGCCCCCATCTCCTGTGTCCCCTGAGAGCAAATGCTGAAAACTTCAGCTACACTTATCAGATTATAATGTTGTTATAACGGCATAATTCCACCACAAGTTTGACCAAAATACACTGTTCAAAAAATAAAGGGAACACTAAAATAACACATCCTAGATCTCAATTAATAGGACATTCCAGTTTAAAATCTTTATTTATTACATAGTGGAATGCATTGAGAACAAAATATAAAAATGATCAATGTAAATCAAAATTATTATCAATCAATCAAATTTTATTTATAAAGCGCTTTTTACAACTGATGTCACAAAGCAGCTTTACAGGGTTAGTAATAACAGACATTAAATCATTAATCCCTAATCCCCGGTGAGCAAGCCAATGGCGACAGTGGCAAGGAAAAACTCCCTCAGAGCTGGAGGAAGAAACCTTGGGAGGAACCAGACTCACATGGGGGACCCGTCCTCCTCTGGTCTGCTAATTCTAAGTGTGTGATGAATCATAATCATATGATCTTGTTGTAATGTTCAGGTGAACTGATATGGTGACAGTAATGGGACAGGAATGATATTGATAGTGGTGCAATGATAACGGCCAGAAAGTCCATTTGAACTCCAATGTGGGCAGTAGAGTAGGGTATCTGGAGCAGGCCACAGTAGCTGGTCGTGTGTGGGCATCTGATCCAGGGAAGCTAGTTCTGTTTGGGTTTATAGGGTACAAGAATTATGAGACATATCAGAGTGTGGCTATTGACTCCAGCAGAACTATCTAGAACAGCCTACCTAAAAGGAGAGAGCCAGAAGGTAAACAGGTATTACCCCTCGGAGGTCTGGATTTGGAATCATACTCAAAATCAAAGTTGAAAATCAAATGACCGGCTGATCCAACTTCAGTGGAAATTCCTCAAGACAAGTTAAAATGAGGCTCAGTAGTGTGTGTGGCCTCCATGTGCCTGTATGACCTCCCTACAACGCCTGGGCATGCTCCTGATGAGGCGGCGGATATTCTGAGGAATCTCCTCCAAGACCTGGATTAAAGCATCAGTCAACTCCTGGACAGTCTGTGGTGCAACGTGGTGTTGGTGGATGGAACGAGACATGATGTCCCAGATGTGTTCAATTGGATTCAGGTCTGCGGAACGGGCGGGCCAGTCCATGGCATCAATGCCTTCATCATGCAGGAACTGCTGACACACTTCAGCCACATGAGGCCTAGCATTGTCATGCATCAGAAGGAACCCAGGGCCCACTGCACCAGCATATATTCTCACAATGGGTCTGAGGATCTCATCCCGGTACCTAATGGCAGTCAGGGTACCTCTGGCTAGCACATGGAGGTCTGTGTGGCCCTCCAAAGAAATGCCTCCCCACACCATTACTGACTCACTGCCAAACCGGTCATGCTGGCAGGCAGAAGAACGTTCTCCACAGTGTCTCCAGACTGCACAAGCCCCACTTGTGGACGTCAGGCCCTCATACCATGCTCATTGAGTCTGTTTCTGAAAGTTTGAGCAGAAACATGGATATTAGTGGCCTGCTGGAGGTCATTTTGCAGGGCTCTGGCTCTGTTCCTCTTTGCACAAAGGAGGAGGTAGAAGTCCTGCTGCTGGGTTGTTGCCCTCCTACGGCCCCCTCCATGTCTTCTGGTGTACTGGCCTGTCTCCTGGTATCTGCTCCATGTTCTGGACACAGCTCCCATTGATGTGCCATCCTGAATGAGCTGCACTACCTGAACAACTTCTGTGGGTTGTAGACATCGCCTCATGCTACCTCTATGGTGAGAGAACTGACAAAATGCAAAAGTGACCAAAACATCAGCCAGAAAGGATGAGAACAGAGAAAAGGTCTGTGGTCACCACCTGCAGAACCACTCCTGTATAGGGGTTGTCTTGCTAATTGCCTCTCTCATCAGTGTTGCTTCCTAACTGGACAGGTTGGTTTCACAGAAGTGTGGTTGACTTGGAGTTACATTGTGTTGTTTAAGTGTTCCCTTTATTTTGTTGGGCAATGTACTAACAAATACATGTACCAAACTGAGTCAGGCAGCGATCAGTGTGCACAGGGCCATGTTAAGTCATTCAAGCGTGAAATACTTATTAATATTTCCTGGTGGGTGTGCCATTTAAGGTGGAATGGGTCATTTGTTTAAGAAGATAACTTAAACCTTTCACATCTTGATATGATGAAGACAGAGTGGGGAAGGTGTGTGTGTGTGAGAGAGAGAGAAAGACAGACAACCAATCAATCCACACACCACCACCACGCAAAACCAACTACAAAAATCTTTAAGGAAACAGATTAATTCCATTAAAACAATGTTAATGAATAAGCAGTGATGGACAAACGTCACCATCTATACATCAATCAGACCAGCACAATGCACCGAACATCAACACAAAGTGAGGATCGAGTATTCTTTCACTCACCAAAGCTGAAGGCTTTCACTTATTTGACAAGAAAGGCTCTGTGCAGACTGACCTCCACCTGGCTCAGTCTGGAAAATGCCACAGTTCTCAAAGTCGTGGGTGAAATACTCAGATAGGGGCGGGGCTAAGTCCTCATGTGTGAAAAAGGGAAGCAAAATGAAACCTACTACTAGGGCAAGTTTCCAAATGCGGCATTTACCTACAAATGTTGAGTTTTTCCCAATATGTCCCATTGTCTCATATGATTGATTGATTGAAAAATTAATTAATTAATTAATTAATAAACATGGAAACAATTTCATTGCTAGTGGTGTTTTTTCATATTTACTTTCTTTACTTGATTTGTCCAGGATGGCATGTATCCTCTCCCTGAAGAAGAAAGTGGCTGTGATGAAGATGAGGAAGATGAAGAAGAAGAGATCAGAGAGGAGGAAGAGTTCGACAGCGATGAGAGTCTGGTGGACTCCGACTCTGACTCTGACGAGAAAGGTTCGGCTTGCTTTGTGGACCAGAAAAAAGTCAACCAGAGAAGCTGACAGTTTTGCAAATGTAAAGAAGCTTACACGTCCACTCTGCGGTTCTATTCTTTCAGCTAACTTTCAGGCGGACCTGGCAGATTTGACGTGTGAAATTGAGATCAAGCAGAGGCTGATCGACGAGCTGGAGAACAGCCAGCGGCGGCTGCTGACGCTAAAGCTCCAGTACGAGGAGAAGCTCATCCTCCTCCAGAACAAGATACGGGACACGCAGCTGGAGAGAGACCGTGTACTGCACAACCTCAGTGAGTTCTCCTCCCCTGCACATGTTCACCACACATGTTTACTCTGATTAAAGCTGCAGCCCACATCTTCAGGGCCTTGTTTGACTTGTTTGTAGTAACATCAGCTGCTTACCTGTAAGCCCTTAAGGGGTTTTCTACTGTTTGCAACATCTGTCGCATATATTTGGTTACCATGAATCATCATTTCTTAGAATATAATAGAAGTCAGTAGGTTTCACCTTCTCATTGACTTCCCTTGTAACTCCACTGATTTCTCTTATAAGTGCATTGACATTATCTGTGGCAAGTGAACACATGGCACAGATGCAGCAGATAGAAATTAGGTTGATAAACACGTTCATTAAATTCCAGTCTTTTTTGATCATCTGTGATTGACGTTTCCAACATTATGCTTCTTTATTTTGTTGTCAGCGTCAAAATAAATATAAATGATATCATTTGTAATTCCCTTTCAACAAAAGCCACTCTTGGCATGATTCTCATAGATATATCACCCAAATCAGTCAGAGGTTCTTACGAGCTCTCTTTGTGGTTTTATAACAGTGTCCATGGAGAACTACACAGAGGAGAAAGCCAGCAAGATCAAAGCAGAGTATGAGAAACGTCTGAAGGAGATGAACAGGGACCTGATGAAGCTGCAGGCTGCGCAGAAGGAGCACGCTCGTCTGCTGAAGAACCAGAGTCGCTATGAGAGAGAGCTCAAGAAACTTCAGGCTGAGGTGGCTGAGATGAAGAAAGCCAAGGTACAGTTAGTGCATGAGTTGTAATAAGCATAATGTAGAGAAATGCTGCCCCCTAGAGGCGATGCTTAGACATAAGAATTCTATTGTGTCTTGTAGGTTTCTGCTTCTGATTCTGATTTACAGGCAAATATATATATATATATATATATATATATATATATATATATATATATAAACATATATATATATATATATATATATATATAAACAGAATATTAAAATATAATTTTGTTCATAATTTACTTAAAAAAAGGGTAAACAGTAATATTTTATATTTGTTACACGTAAATGTACATTTCAAGCCTTTTTTGTTTTAATGTTGATCAGTATTGCTTATATGCAGGGGCGGATTATTATTAAATAAACTGTTAAAATCATGTAATATAAAATTATCACCCAATTCTGTGTTACACCTTGATAATCAACTTCACCACAATTAATTAGCACCAATTTTACACTTATGTTTGGATTGTATAGTCAATAGACCTCATTTACATAAAATTATACCTCATTTTTGAGTAAAAATAAGCAGAAATTCTGAATTATTTTGACAATAGTTCAACTTCTAGGCATGTAAATGGATGGTTTATCACAGACTGGTAGACACACACACACACACACACACACAGAGATTTGAATGTTAATGGATTTTAATATGAAACCTCTGACATTAAAATACGTCTATATGATGTGAAACAGGCAGAACAAACGTACATATTAACGACTTACAGTGTCAGGTGAACATGGACTACGGGCCAAATCGCAAAACACTGGTTTGCAAGTCCAAACGCAAGTTTGATGGAGTGACATCTGGGACGGCTAATCACACATTATCATGAAACGGCAGAGCCAGTCGATGAGCTTGTGGGCGGTCTAAAGAGAAATAGACTTCCGACTGAGTTGCCGTCTTTTGCTGGGTCCTAGTGCTTGACCTGTTTCTTTTTCATATAGCGTAACACTGTTTTAGGACGGAAAAATCTGCAGAGAACCAAAACTCTTTTGAAAAAGTCGCTGTCCCCCATCCCCTCTCCCAAATTACACCCATGGTGTAGGTATCTCTCTAGTGTGGAACAACAAAAACAATTATGCGTTTTAGTTTTTTTTTTTTTTTTTTGCCAACCATTTTTGGCCAGCAGGGGGCCCCCTGATCTCCGGGGCCCCAAGCAATTGCGTGGTTTGCTTGTTGGTCAAGTCCGCCACTGCTTATATGTCATGAAAATCAAAAATTCAGTATGTTAGATGATTAACATATGTCATAAAAAATTTGCAATTACTATTCAAACAGTATGCATGCTGTATCTCTCGGGCTACAAAAGCTGCATTGCTAATCTCAACACTCCTGAACCAGAGCTGAGGAGAAAAAGAACTGGACTGTTGCTCAGTGGTCTAAAGTCCTCTGTTCAGATGAAAGTCAATTTTGGATTTCATTTGGAAATCAAGCTGCTATAGTCTGGAGGAAGAGTGGAGAGACACAGTGAAGTTTCTGCAGTCTGTGATTTGTGGTGGTTTATGTCATCTACTGGTGTTGGTCTACTGGATTTTATCAAGTCCAAAGTCAACACGGCCGTCTACCAGGAGATGTTAGAGCACTTCATGCTTCCATCTGCTGACAAGCTTTGAGAAGATGCTGATTTCCTTTTCCAACAGGACTTTACACCTGCCGACAGTACCAGAAACTACTAAAAACGTTTGCTGACCATGATGTTACTGTGCATGACTGGTCAGTCAGCGCATGAACTATAAGCCATACTGATCAACAGTAAAACAAAAAAGACTTGAAATGTCATTTCCCATGTAATGAATATAAATATATATGACCGTTTTTCTTTTTTTATTCAATTATTAACAAAGAAAACTTCAGAAATATTACATTTTTGATTGTATGCTAATTTCAGTGTGCTGTTTGGCTCTCCTGCCACAGGTAGCATTGATGAAGCAGATGAAAGAGGAACAGCAGAGGAGGAGAATGATCGATGCTAAAAGAAACAGAGAGATCGCTCAGCTCAAAAAGGAGCAGCGACGACAAGAGGTTAGAGAATAAATGGTCCAAAAATGAATGATGACTAGTGATGGATTAATGATAAACTATTTGGTTACCACCACAAAAGTAACATCTAAGTTATTGTAAGAGTGTGAACATGGGCCCACAGGCTATCTTAGCGCATAAGATGATTATTAATTTTTTTACGTTTTTTGTGTTTGTAATACTTAATTTTTAGTAGTTTCATCATTTTTGTGTGAATTCTCGCCCCCTTGCAGTATCAGATCCGTGCTCTGGAATCCCAGAAGCGGCAGCAGGAGATTGTCCTGCGGAGGAAGACTCAAGAGGTGACGGCTCTGCGGCGGCTGGCCAAGCCCATGTCCGAGCGTGTAGCCGGTCGTGTTTCACGCCGTCAGCCCAGTCTGGACTCCGGAGCTGAGCTTTCAGCCAGCACCACCACCACCTCATCTGAGCCTGAAACCAGCCGCTCAGTCTCCAGCATCGTCCGGCAGTGGAACTCCAAGCTCAATGGCTACCTGGGAGAGAGCGAGAGCAGTGGAGGAGGGTCACGCCTGGCCAGGTGTGTGAGACAGAGTCTGTGTTCACTGCGTTGAAGGCTGGTTGATTTCACTGTATCCTCTGTTTTCTAATGTTCTTTGTTTTTGGGGTTTTCAAGGACGTGTTTGTCATAAACATAACAGTTAAACAAGATTATGTGAAAATCAAATACCAAATTTTTTATTTTTAAAACAAATTTTTAAAAAAATCAGTAAAGCTGAAGATCATTCTGAACATCATTACTGTTGTAATAATATTATAAGATTATTCAACCTATTTCTGTATGTTATGTACATATTTTTTACTATTATAAGTTTTTATTTCATATTATAGAACATTTTAAGTTATTTTTCATTTATTTTCTTCCAAAGTGACCATGATGAGGTGTTTAATGAAGATGCTTGCATCTATACAAAGCATTTCCATGCAGATCTAAGCTATGTTTTTAAATGTCAGGTGCCTTACTTCATTCCTTTCATGCCTCCCTCATGCCTGTAATCAAATCTAAACTTGATATCCAAAATTGTACATTCTGCATTACAAGAAATGTGCTCTAGTCTATATTAGCTGAATATTTAGATTTAGAAAGTTATATTTGATCACCAGGCAATGCAGATTTTTGTCCTGCTGGTGTGCATGCCAGTGTATTCCGCTACTGCTGCTCCTCAGGTTCTGTCCTTAAATTTGTTGGGTTCCCAAATACTTCCCTTTTAGAAATGAACTTCAGAAATTAGAAAAAATTGTGCCAATACGTTTTCCATTTTGGAACTATGTTGTAAGTCTTCTATAAATGCTGTAATAGTTTCTGAGCTCTTTTTCTTCATTTGATGATTTGTTATTGATGTGTGACTTTGTATGTGGTGTTTTAAGCCTTTTGTGTTTTCCTGTTGTTCAGTATGACTGACTGTTCATGAAAATCAAAAATTTCAAAGTACAGTGGTAACCCTACTTACAAGTTTAATCCGTGCAGGAGCCGAGCTCGTTAGCTGGTTTGCTCGTTAGCTGGATGCATTTTCCCCATAAGAATACATGTAAAACTGATTAATCCGTGTCAGCCGGCCAATATACAGTATACTTTAATATGTAAATAATGTGTTTATATGGGTTTTTAAAACATAAACGAGACGACGACGGTGCTCGTGTAGGCTGGCGGCTAAGGAGGACAGGAGGACGGGTGTACGTGTATGGCATGGTTACACTTATCATATGAAAAGTAAAAGTAAAATGTATCTAACTTTCTTGTTCACTACCTTTTGCTACCTTAGCGTCGCTTTTGCTTTCACTTTCACTTTCACTGGACAGCGGTCAAAGGTATTGACTGACCTCTTCTTCTACGCTAGCATCTAGGAGATACTATGACCGCAGCGCCCCTAGCGGTTGGCATAATTAAAGAAAATTACTCGTTAGCTGGAATTTTACTCGTTACCTGGAACAAAAATATTCCAAGATCTCGACTCGTTACCTGGAATACTTGTTAGTAGGGTTACCACTGTATTCAAATATTTATGACTGTTTACTTTTTTGAATGAAATTATGAACACATGAATGTTTTCTATGTATTTTGACTCAAGACGTTTTGCCAACATATGCTTTTTGCAGCGAAATACTTTATCTGAAATCTTTCTGGTCTGTGCAGTAGCAGGAAAAAGTTCCAGAGGAAAGGTGTGAGCAGCAGCTTCTCGAAGACAGCCCGGCAGAAGTGGCAGGCTCTGGAGAGGAGGGTCATAGACATAGTGATGCAGAGAATGACCATCTCCAATGTGGAGGCTGACATGGACCGACTCATCAAGGTGCTTCTTGCATGATTGGCTTTGCGATTGATATTATGGAGAACATAAAAGAGTACATATGGTGTTATGGTCCCCAAAAAATTAACTGACATGAAGTGTCTAATTCCCTTTTTGTCTTTGTTTCTGTCCTTTGTCTATCAGAAAAGGGAGGAGCTGTCCATGCAACAGGAGGCGCTGTTGCGTAAGCGAGAGAAGCTCCTGAGTGAGGGGCCCAGAGAGGAGGAGGACGAGAGGGTTGTTCAGGAGATGAATGAAGAAATTGAGGTGCTCAATGCCAACATCGACTATATCAGTGACAGCCTGTCAGACTGCCAAGCCACCATTGTACAGATCGAGGAGACCAAGGTTAGTGTCCACCCACAGCTTTTTATGCATGTGCTTTGGCATTGAGAGTGTGATATGTAAAACAATTTAAAAAATACACCAAAACATTCACTACTGAGAGGATTAGTTGGCAGTATTTATGCATAACCAAGTCTTGTTTGAGTTTAGTTAGTATCAGAAATGACAAACTCGTGTGAGGTTTTCTTTCACTAAGAGTTAATATCCAAATGACTCTACAACCATCTGAATTTGGGACTCTGGACCCTGTTTTATGGATGTAAACACACTGCCTTTGGAACTGTGGGAGGCTGTGCTTATTGTATTATTTATATTTATTATTCTCTTTTTATCTATACTGCACAATATCTACTGACACAAAATCAAATGAAATGTTAATAAAGTGATTCTGATTGCAATTTCTCATTACAGTGGAACCTCGGTTATCATTTGCCCTGATTATCGTACAGTTTGTTTATCGTCAACTTTTTTCCAGGAAATTTTGTCCCAGTTATCATTCATCTGCTCGGTTTTCATCGACGTGCTAATTTTGCAAAAACAAAGCATCTACCCACACGTTCGTTGTTCATTATGGCTTTGTTTCTTGTTGTTTTGTATTGATAATGCTCAAAACAAACGAAAACACGTCACACTAAAGCAATGGTGCACAACACTACCGCCTGAAAACCTATGTGAAATCAAATAGCGGCTGAGAACGGGTGTACAAAACAAAGGCTGCTAGCTGGACCACACCGACACACTCTAAAACAGAGCGTAAACCTGTAAGAATTATGTTAAATGTTCATTTATCCATTTAATTAGTCTTTTGTATTTATTTCTCATTGTGTTCTGAATGTAAAACTATAGTTATTTTATATAAAATATATTTTGTTAATATTTTGGAGTGTCTGGAATGGATTAAATGGATTTACATTATTTCGTATGAGAAATATTGCTTCAGTTATTGTTTTTTTTGTTTATCATCAAGTACTTTAGAACAGATTAATGAAGATAACCAAGGTTCCACTGTAGCTGTTTAATGGTCACTGGGTGGCAGTATAGTATAACTCAGATGGCACTGTACAACTGAGCAGGGCTGTATATTTAAGATAAGTTCTCTATTTATAGAAAATATAGGAAACCATCTGTTGCTGGCACTCTTTAGCCTTCTTTATGGATGGAAACTCTCTTTTTTCAGGCCTGGTCTTCTACCAACTCACAAAGACAGACATACAATGCCAAACAATGTTGACTAAGAAGTAAATAGAAAAGATGTGGTCGCTAGCTCTGTGGAAGTACATACTTGTCTAGACTTGGTGCCACATGATCAGGGAGTTTCAGACGGCAGGTGGTGACTAACAATGACGGGATAATTGTGTTAAAATGTCTACAGGCATTATGGAATAAAAAATTCTGTCCTTTTTCTGTAGGATGAGCTGGACTCGGTGGATACCTCTGTGGTCATCAGCTCCTGCTCCCTTGCTGAAGCTCGACACCTCCTGGACCACTTCCTTAAGGCCTCCATAGATAAGGTGAGCTGCTTAAAATGATTTCTCTCACTGTGCCCGGCTTCTCAGAGACTTTACGTCAAGAAAAGCCCACATTCTGGTTTTTATTGTTGTAATAGATAAATATGACTTTGGGGATGTAAATATATTCCTCAAATTTAATGATGAACCATGAGTCTGTATGTGTGTTGACAGAATCTTCAGGTGGCTCAGAAAGAGGCTCAGATCAGGCTGTTGGAGGGGCAGCTGCGTCAAACTGATGTGATTGGATCGTCTCAAAATCACATGATCCTGGATGCCCTGAGAGAGAAGGCAGAGTGTATCCCAGAGTTACAGGCTCTGATTCATAATGTTCAACAGGGTGCGTTTGTCAGCTTAACATAGTACTGATTCTATACCCAGAACTGGTACCAACCGAAACTGCTGGGCCAGATATTGGAAAAGAATTAATTTGATCTCATTTTACATCAAATCTAGTCTGTTCTGTAAAGCAGAGTATGTCTGTTGACTAACAACCATAGTCAAAGGCACACACAGCTTAATTATGTGAAAAACAAGTATTTATAGAAGTGATATCAGAATTATAGTCAATTTCTTCTAATACTGTGGTTTCTAAATAGCCAAATAAATAAATAAATAAATAAATAAATCAGATTAGTCTTATGCTTTTAGTATTGGTTTAAAAAAGTGGTTTAAAAAATTGGCAGTGCTCTCTCTGGGCGGGTAGATGGCGCTCGCTCTCACTGTGACTCACACATTGCAATGTCTGCTGGCTCAGGTGTCTACTGATTGGTCCATTCAGAGCTGGGAATCCTGCGCTTTCCTCCGAGTGTGTTGGCTCCCCAGTGACGGTGTATCAGCGGTAGTTTAAAAAGAGGTGGTGGCTGCATCACACGCAACGGAGGAGGCTTGTGCTTGTCTTCACCCTCCTAGAGTCAGGGATATTGCAAAAGTGATGGGGAGAGTCCTAATGTATGGGATGGGCTAATTGGTTACTACCACATTAGGAAGGGGAGAAAATTGGCAAAAATGAAAAAAATTGGTTTCATACCATGTCTTTCTTGTTAGATCTGTATTTTAGACAGTGTTATCGAGTGAAGTGCTGGTTGTTTTCCACAGAGAACGGTTATGCCAGCACAGACGAGGAAGTGTCTGAGTTCAGCCAGGCCTCGGAGACCAGGTCAGCCTCCCATTCTGACAAATTTCATTCTGGTTTAGTGGTGATCGTTTTAAAAACAGATCTTTTGTGCTTTTCGTTGTCACAGTTACTCTCAACTGAAGTCTTCAGCCAGCCAAGATGATTTCAAACTCAAGGTAAACATGAAATATTACCAAACGAAGGCATTTAATTCTTTCACTTTTGTCCCCCAGTCATATCTGCTTCAGTCATTCATCCTTTTTGTAGACCTGTAACAGAGTGCCTGGGTATGTTTTTTTTAAATTCTCATCTCTGCCATGTGTAGCTGCGGTCACTGGGTGGCAGTATAGTGTAACTCAGATGGCACTATATATCTGAACTGTTTCTGAGTAGGGCTGTGTATTTAAGATAAGTTCTGCTCTATTTATAGATCCACATTCTTCAGGAAATAAAATTCTATAAAGTCTGAAATCAGCCGTGCCTCATATATTTTTCCAGGCTGAACCGCGCATCTCTGGCCAGATGAAAGCAGTGTCGGCTGAATACTTAGGCCCTCTCCTTGACTGCACTACTAAGAACATCACCAAGTCTCTGGCCTCCCTGTGTGAGATCCATGAGAATGGCTTAGGCTTGTCTCTCCGGGACCCCTACCGAGAAAGTGTGTCCCGCACAATCAGCCTGCCTGTTCGAGGACACACATTGTGAGCAACACTACACGGCTTCTGTATATCTGATCTATCAGTGTCTAGTGCTGCTGAGATGTGTCTGGCTGTGTGTGTGGAAAAAAATAGCTGTTTGTATTAGAGCTTTTGAGGTTAGACTGTAATCTGTAACCTGTTGTTCAGTCCCAGGCAGTCCAGGGGCTCGGACCCATCATCTCCACTGACCAGGAGGCAGTCTTACGACAGAAGCCAGTACAGGTATCTTCTGTTCTAATTTCTGTAATGTCTTACATGTCATCACTGTCATATAAAAAATTATAACAGCCGTAAAATGTGAACATGGCAATAAAAACCTAAACGTTTGGATCTTGACTTGTCTCTATATACAGTACATGTCGCTTAAGATAGCCCCCCCCACCCCAAACAATCTGCTGGTATCAGGTCTGGTGAAAGAGAGGGTGATATAACCAACATCCTGTGCTGTGTCCACAAGAATAACTGAGGGCTTTAATGTTTCACTGCAGCGGCAGGCATCCTATGGAAACGGCTGGATGGGCGCCGGCCTCCACTCCTACAGCCGCATATATTAATTGTCAGACATTAACACCTGTCTACCTGCACTGTAATCATGCATGTCAATCTTTTTTACACAATCTGAGGTATATTTAACCCAAATTTTGTTGCCATATCTTCATTAGTATTAAAATTGTTTACAGTCTTTTTGGTAAGGAAGCAAATTGGACACCCCTGTATAAGGAATGTTAATACACAAATGCAAAAGATAAGGAGTGGCCCTCTGTTTACATATTTGTCATGATTTATAATGCTTTTATTATGGTTATAAGCCTCAGTATTATGTTGTCTAGTTCTCCACTCATACCAGTAGTCATATAAAGATATCTGGCCCAGAATATGAAATGTTAAAAATGAAGAAAAAGTCCATTTGAAACTTGATGGGATAACCATTAAGTCGAGGAAGGATGGATAGTATGACTTTGTTGTCCAATACAATATTTGCATGGGTTATATCCTCTTTAGTTTCACTCGCTGCAAGACTTAGAATAGAGCTTGGACTTACGTGCTGTTGTGAATTTTTAGGTGACACATTTTAAAACACACTGATGCGTGAAATCGAGTTTGCGTAGCTCATAGCATCACTTGTGTGGAATATGTTTCTGGCTTAAGTCACGTCATGTCGAGTTCAGAAACGCAAGGTTCTGTTTTGATGTAGGATTCACAGATGTGTACTTGCACTGTTTGAGCCTGATTATGTTTCCCTGAGTTACCTCAAGTACCTGGATGTTAGCTTTAGTTTTTTAACAGGTATGACAAGTAATAATTTTGAGACTGTTACCTTGTGCAGCCGGATGCGGTTCCTCAGTAATAGTCGTGTTATTTAAACTGACTTCACAGAAATAACAAAATTGCTGCTGCTGCTGCTGTTGTTGTTGTTTATTGACTGTTGTATAACACTCTAGTGTTTATAATTAATCCGTCTAATGTGTGCTAATATAAGGAACTCTCCCCATCACTATCACTTGTAATGTCCCGGACTGTCTTGGGAGGGGGCAGACAAACACAGACCTTTTTTGATATCAGTGATGTCAAGTCCCCTTTTTTCCGAACAGCTAGCGATACATTGCTGCCGGGCAGCTAGCGCGTTTGGCGGAATCCCTGGATCCCACATTGTGATGGATCGCCTGACAGACCCCTGAGTCAGTCAACATTGTTAATATTGCCATCTTGCCACCCAAAGAGAGAGCACAGCCAATTCTGCTGTCTTGAAGCCCAAGCAGTCAATGGCAAGCACCCCAGCCACTCGATGGGTCCCCTATAATTTGAGATTAAAACCCAGAAAGGCCCGAAATGTCACTTTAATTGTAATGAAAAGAAAACGTGACTTTTTTTACCTTTTTGAATTGAACTATGAACAACAATGCGTTTTTTTCACATTAGAATAGAATAGAATATTCAAATTTGTCAGTCATATATTCTGCAGATTTCTTAAATGTTATGAATGTGCGAATCTGTTCCTGTTTCAGTTTTATTTTTTAGCAAATTAGATTTAAGATGTATGTGCCATTTCTAGCCAAAACCTATGCCTCTCCAGGGCCCCAAGTGGCTAAGACGCTGACACTATGACCAGAGGATCGCGAGTTTGAATCCTGGTCATGCTGTTTGCCGTCAACAGTCGGGGCCCAAGAGAGCAAATATTGGCAGTGCTCTCTCTGTGCGGGTAGATGGCGCCTTATCTCCCTATCACTTTCATGTCCGCTGGCTCAGGCGTCTACTGATTGGTCCATTCGGAGCTGGGATCCTGCGCTTTCCTCCGAGCACGTTGGCTTCCCAGTGATGGTGTATTAGCAGTAGTTAGAAAAGATGTGGTGGCTGTATCACACACAACGAAGGAGGCTTGTGCTTGTCTTCACCCTCCTAGAGTCAGGGACAGTGCAAAGTGATGGGGAGAGCCCCCTAGTGGATGGGATGGGTTAATTGACTACTACCACATTGGGAAGGGAGAAAATTGTTAAAAATTTAAAAACCTATGCGCTTTTTTCATAGTCATGTTAAGATGCCCACTGACCTGTTGAGAGCACGTTTGACCTGTTATCTTACTGTTTGCTGTGCTTAGGCCGCCTGAAGTGGTCTACACACCTCCTTCCTCCCCTCCTCTTCGTACTCGCAACGACCGCAATGTTTTCTCTCGCCTCACCAGCAACCAGAGTCAGGGGTCAGCACTGGACAAGTGAGTACCACACTCACACTCATTCTCACTGTGTAATTCTGCCTTAAAATGCTGGTGTCAGCTGTTGCTTAACTTTCTAACTTATTATTCCTCCCATAGTTTGTTTTTGTTTACTTTTGGATTAACATAGCTTTGTGATTGAGCATAATAATTTGTCAGTATGACAGCAAGTTGAGGGTCAGCTACCAATTAGGCCAGGATTTATATTTCCTCCGCAGTGATAAGTTGGAGCCTTCTTTGAGTTCATCAATGTTGCCTCAGATTCCACTATGATGAATACAGCAGCTAATTCCCAGCTCTGATAGGTCGAGGAGTGCACCGTGTATGAGCTGTTAGAAGCACAGGATTGCAGAGATAACAAGGGGCTGACACCGTAAGCTTCAGCTCGCTCTCCGGCTCCTGTGGATACTCATTACAGCACAACGAGTGGGCAAATTAGGGCGGGATAACCAATTATTCCACCTTCTGAAGATGACTGTCTTAGCCTTTTCCCTCTGTAATCGAATCAGCAGTGCCTGAGATTGCCATGCAGGGTTGATGCGGTCGTTGGATTGTCTGTGGTGGAGTTATCTCGTTACTTTTTTGGCTCGTTCAGTATTGGGTTGGGTTGGAGACGTACTTGTAGTTTGGAGAGCAGCACATTGTACGGTAGCTTCCCATTTTCTCCATGTACTTTCGGAAAGGCCATTGACATGTTGCTGTTTGGGAAGTGTGTGGTTTCTGTTTTCTCATGTCTGTGGTTGGTATTAGTGTGCCCTATAGTCCAGCATTATTTTCTTTCTGCCAATTATTCTTCCAGTTTATTTTTCTTACTATTTAATCTATTGATGAATTATTCTTATGTAATATCTTTTTGAACCATATTCTTGTTATTCAGTTAATAATCTTAAGACTTCCAATTTCATACAATTGGCAACAGAGCCTGATGGATATATTTGTTTTTTGCCAGACACAGCTATTTCAGAAGGCTTCAAAACATTGATCTTTCTCTGATAGTGTTTTAGATCCTAAATGCTCTGCGTTGTTTGTTCATTC
>BRDA01012700.1:0-11643 GCA_036984385.1 Crenuchus spilurus | reverse complement strand
TCTCCTCGGACGCGTTCTCCTCGGACGCGTTCTCCTCGGACGCGTTCTCCTCGGACGCGTTCTCCCCTGCCTCGGACGCGTTCTCCCCTGCCTCGGACGCGTTCTCCCCTGTCTCGGACACTTTCTACTCTCTAAAATGTTGATATTTTATATGTTATAGAGCTAAAACAGACTGGGGTCAGATTAACTCCAAAGAACACTGATGTATACAATATGTGTACAGAACATTAAGAAAACATATCATCATGTTAATTTTACGTTTACTCAGTTATCAGCATGAAATTAGGAAAAGTCATTAAATATAAAGCAAAAATAGTCATGTCATACGTGTATTTAAAGATCACACTACACAGACTATTAAGTTGAGTTTAGTAGCTGCTGTGTGTAATTTTATGCAGATGCTTAGAAAATTCAGTTTTGTTAAGTTTAAAAGTTAACAGGTTCAAGAATACATTTAATGACTATTGGAGCTCAGGTGTGTTTTCTGTAAAGGATGTGTTTATTTTCACTTAAAAATCAAATGTAATTTAACCAGGACTGTCTCAACTTTAGCATATGACTGTATTCTACCTGAACCTTAGCAGATGTACACTGCAGCATTGAGCCTGTCTTGAACCAATTTATTAATCATGACGCATCACCTTTTTGTCTAGGCTTAGACTTAATCTAAGTCTGGGAAAGTGGTCTTGTAAACACTTGAATATAACTGGCTTTACGTTTAATTGGCGCACCAGGCCTTTGTGACTCTTGCAAAGTTTTTACAATAATGAGAAATGCATTATTGATGAAGAAGGAAAGAAAAAGAAAGAAGACCAACATTAACATATGCAAATAAACTTTCCTCCGCTTATTAATTATTAAAACAAAAAATAATTGTTTCACTTTATATAGGCCAGTACAATGATTTCAGTACTCGAATGTCTGCACATCGAATGGTTAAGCGAGTACTCGATTACCGAATCACACCCCTATAGGAAACCATCCATGTCCAAGGTCAACATCTCTGAACTGTTCACAATTACAGTGAATGTAAAATATAGTAAACAACACTAACCGGTTATCCTCATGAGTAACATTTTCACACACCTCTCTGTCTGCCTCAGAAACACCCAAATACATAAGTTAGTGTGTGACTGCTCCCCCACAAGCCTCCTCTTTTATCCTCTGTACAAGAAAAGCCGCCCTGTCCCAGTTTCCCCTTTAATCAGCCATCCTCCTGTCACCTCTGTGCAACTGAGCCCGAATTATTAGGACCGGAGAGCGGCCGTGCCAGACTCTTGCCACTGGAGACCAATTTTCCCTTCCTCCCTGAAACTCCTGCTCCATCTTCGTCTCACTCGGGCAGCTTCCCGGAGAAAGAGACCGTCCTGCAGCTGGACTCGCCCGGAACACAGCCAGCCCAGAGGGGCGATCCTCATTATTTTGCAGAGGGGAGGGATGGACTGTTTAGCTCTGCCAGTTTGCTGATGGATTTCGTGGAATAATATGGACTAATTGGCAGAGAAATCAATAGCAGGAAGGCTGAAAAGCTGTTGGACCAGAAAAAACAGTCCATAAAAAGTATACAAATCCAAATATTCCATATTGTGAGTCAACAAAATGGGAATATATGACTACTGTCTTCCACACAGGGAATGCCATCGCTGACCCACAGTCATTTTTTCTAGATTTTTCCTCAGAAACTGTTAAGTTTGCTTTGTAACTATGTGGTCATGAAATAATGTGAGTATGCATTGGAAAGAAGGCTTATGATACCCTAGAAGCTAGAAATGACATCTATTTTTACCATGAGGTGACGCTGCTGAGCTGCCTTACCAAAGATGTGCATCCTCAATATGTGGATTTAGAAGAACAAACTACACAAAACATTGCTTCATCATCTTGGTCTCTCTGGAGGTGGAGCACTCCTCCCTGAAATACATTCACCAGTAGTTGTAGGCCAGTAGAGACAAACATCTCCGCAGCTATTCCAACAATAAATGTGTTTCTCCATTACGAGGACTCTTATTTAGCCTGTGGCTTACGTTCATCAGTACCCTGCTCAGAAACGTGGACTGCCAGCAGTCAACGCACATCACGTCCTCTCAGAGAACGTTTGGTCACTTTTGAGACAGATAATGGAGATTTAGGTTAGAATCTCGCCAGCTCTGTTCCCGGCCAAGTCAGCAGGATGAGCGGCTGGCGGTAGCATTTTCTTACCCCGCACATTGATGCAAGCTTGCCTGACAGGTGTCATGTGATGTTCATGCTATTGCTGTCATCCCTGTGACGGAGCACAAGGCAGCGACATCATGGGTCACATTCTCTAAAACGGAGGCTTACTGCCTCTTATCTGGCTAGCTCTCTCCTTTTTTTACCTTCTACTTGCATTACTTTAAATAAATAAAGGTTCCTAAAAGGTTCTTGACCTGGATGCATAGTTCTACAATATGGAGGTTCTTTAAACTTTAAACAGGTTCTGCACATCTTGTTTGTAAAAGTTTATAGAACTATTTGAAAGGTTCTTTAGAGCAGTGATTCATTCTGGGTGGGTCATGGACAGTTAAATTTTAAACCAATCAAAAATGAAAAATAATTCATGCTTATCTGATTTTGTACTCATCTTTTATCTTGAAAAAAGACAGAGAGGCAGACGAACGCAGCATTCTCGTTCCCATGGTAACTACCATTTCTTTGCCCATTACCCTTCTCTTTAAATTTGTGATGTTCAGAGGCAAGATGGCAAAACGCAAATATAACCCGGAGCATTTGAAATGTAGATTTTTGTCAAGACTGACCACAAGCTCATTGATTGACTCTGCAATTTCTTGCTAATACGTGATTGGCCGTCCCCGCTGTCACTCCATCAATCATTAAATGTGTTTTGCAAGTTAGCCAGCATTAACATTAACATTTGAGTCTGTCTGTGTGCATGCTGCTACCAGTCTATGATAAGCCATGCATATACATGTCTCCAAGTTGAACTATTGTCAAAATAATTCAGAATTTCTGCTTATTTTTACTCAGAAATTAGGTATAATTTTATGTAAATGTTTACCATACAGTCAAAAGTGTAAAATTGGTGGTAGTGAGTGAAGTTGACTGAAAAAGTGAAACACAAAATTGGGTGATAATTTTATGCTACATGCGTTTAACACTTTATAAATATTAAATAATAATATATAATAATAATGTATTATAAATATAAATGGGCGGCATGGTGGCTTAGTGGTTAGCACGTTCGCCTCTCAGCGCTGAGGTCTTGGGTTCAAGGCCACATCTGAGCGGAGTTTCCATGTTCTCCCCGTGTCTGCGTGGGTTTCCTCCGGGGTCTCCGGTTTCCTCCCACAGTCCAAAAACATGGAGGTCAGGTGGATTGGGTACTCTAAATTGTCCGTAAGTGTGTGTGTGTGTGTGTGTGTATCTGAGCATATGTGTACACCCAGTGATGGATTGGCGCCCTGTCCTGGGCTTGGTTGAATAGTGTAATGCCCTGCCCTGCGCCCAGTGAAGGGGTAGGGGACTAACCGCGACCCTGATAAGGATTAAGCGGGTGGGATAATGAATGAATGAATAAATATAAATGTTATTTTATTATTAAGCTTAATAGTTGTTATTAGTATATTAATAGTAATGAGTAAAATAGAAATCTTAATTTGTAAGTAATGTATTGTAAAAATAGTTATTAGTTAGTTTAATAATAGTAATGTAATTCATAATATTAATTTAATTTATGTTCCAGCACCCATGCCCCACCCCACCGGTCATGTCCCCCCTGAAATCTCAAGGCTAGTTTTAAAAAATAAAATTGTTTGGTTTGTATTCATTAAAAGTGGTTTGTGACTTAATGACCATGAGAAAATGTGGGTCCCGGGCTAAGACCAGTTGAGAACCCCTGCTTTAGAGAACCCTACGTGCATTGCCATTCCTGCAAAGAACCCTTTATGGCACCTTCATTTTTCAGAGCGCAGGACCTGTAGTCTCTAAACCAGTGTAGAATGAAGCCATATGAGGCTCAGCAGTCTTTTGGGAGCTACCAGGAAGCCTCTGTGGTGCCTAATTGAGAGGGTATCTTGCTCAAGTAGAATAAAGAGCTCCTTTTGAACATTTTATGTGAATATAAATAAATAAATAAGTCTCTAAAAGCCTCCTACAGCTTCTTGTCCTCAGTTACTTCTTTCCCCTCTCTATCACTAAAGGAGCACAAGAGCTTCCACAGATAACCCACAATCGTGTCTGCTTACAGTGTCTGCATACTTACTATCTCCACCATGCAGACACATGGCTCTGGACTCTGCAAATGCGCATATAAACATTTATTTCATAATCCTTTCAACTAATATTCTCAGCCAAGAGACTTCCTCATAGATGCTGAGTGTCATCTGCTTTGCATTAGCTTCATTTTGACTGCCAAGATTCTCAGCATTACAATCAGTCATGATCTCTGGCAGCAGCTTAGAGAAGATCCACCTCATATCTCAGTCATGACTGGATGTACATAGCAGGCAAATCATGGCCTGTAGCCCAGATCCGCTGATGCCTTATTGACTGAGAAAGTTGTCATTCTTCTCTTCTCAGAGTCTGCTGGAGTTTACTTACAGAATTTCCACTTGGCCATGGTTTCCTGTACTACCTGGTTCTCTCATTCTCTTGTTCCCTCATACTGTTTAGAGAAGCAGCACAGTGGGCCTTAATTAGCACCTGCCCCAGAAGCCACTTCCATTGTTTTGGTTGAGTTTAATCTGTCACACAGCTTGATGGAAGTATCCTGGGTGACCTGCGCAGCCTGGAGACTACTGACTTCACTGGAGCTGGTGTGGGGACACAGTTCACTGCTGCAGTTTGATGAACCTGATTAAGGAGCACAGTATTGATAACGAACTCCAGAGAGAAGGAGGCTGGAGGTTGGAGGTGGCAGAAGAGGAAGCGTGGGAGGAAGTAGCCGAGCTTTGAAAACGCCTGTTTGAAAAAGACAATGATGTTCAGCAGTGTGTCGCTGATGGGGACCGTTGTTATATTGACAGGAAGTGCGCAAACATAAAATCCGCTGACCTTGAGGGGTAACAATTTGGCAAGAACTACACACTGGCAGATGATTACATTCTCACAATAAAGTCAATAGTCCTGAACAACAATTATTTTTTGTTCTGATTTATCGGCACTACAAGTCGTGCACTCAAACGTTATTGGAAAATTATTTTACAAAAACGAAACATCAAGATGGAAGAAATTAGTAGCTTCATTGGAAAATAATGATATGAATATCATCCATGTATCTACACTCATTGTCAATTTTATCAGCTCCACTGATCATACAGGTGCACATTGTAGTTATGCAATTACAGACTGTAATTTACACACCACCACCACGTCAGTGTCACTGCAGTACTGAGAATGATCCACCTCTCAAATAATATGTGGTCCTGTGGGGGTCCTAATCCATGAAGAATAGCGTGAAAGGAGGCTAACGAAAGATACAAATCAACTACAATCTGTTAATTGGATACTGAATATAGAAACAAGGGGGTTTTGGAAATGAACACCATCATAGCAAGCTCATCATTTGTTATAAAACTTTCCTCATCACACAAGCACACATACTGACTATCAGTGCAGTTTTGAATATGTATGTGTGTCTTGTGCAGGGGGGTGATCACTCCCATAGCTGGATTGAAGGGGGGCAGGACGGCTCCTCTGCAGTGTGTGGCCATGGCCGAGGGACACTCTAAACCTGTTCTGTGCCTCGATGCCACCGATGAACTGCTCTTCACGGGATCCAAAGGTACACATACACAGGCTCGCACTTACAGCTAATGAGTCCTTTATGCTTATTAACCAGTTGTATTATACCTGAGTGCTTCAGCTTGACCTGAGAACAAGAGCATGAAGGCACATCCACATGCAGCTACATAATATATGAGTCCATTTGGTTTGCATCCGGAGTTGTGCTTTGGGCTCACGCTCAGCATGGCTTATTGAGCCCATGAACAGGCTCTCACCATGCACAGGCTAACTGAGGCACAGACACACTGACTTTTTGACCATTAACCATGTACATAACTATTTCATCCAGAGCGAAAAATTAGGCAATTAAATCATAGCTATTATTGTACATTATATAGCTGCTCAAAGCCATTATTGAGTATCAAAGCCATTACTGTATATTATATTTCAGCCGTCAGTGAATATTCTAGGTCCTGTCAAGATGTCACCTGCTGTACAATGAATGTTCTAGAAACTGAAAGTACCTGCCTCGGGGTAGCCAGTGGTGACCTGTATTCTGTCCCCCACTCTCAATGTCCTAGTGCTGTTAATGGGATCCAGCAGCATTACTTGGCGCCCGTCCCCTTAATAAGGTTTGATGGCAAATACAGGTTGCTGGATCATAAACCATGTGGATTAGGGAGCTATTGAGGGCTACATTAGCCCTGCTCATTGAATGTGGGCCTGCATCATCTTAGCATGATTACCCAGGTGAGCCTGCAAAGAGTTATTGATGTTCCTGTCCTAAAAAGAGACGTGAGATGTAAATGGAAAAAAAGAAAGTTGGTGATGCTTTTTTGTGCATCCATCTATCCTTCCATCCATCCATCTATTATGTTCTACTTTATCTTGGTCAGGCTTGCAGTTATATCACAGTGTATCCCAACAAATATGGTTGCTTAATTTTTGTAGATTTTTTTAATTGATTTATCTTTTAACATTTTTGGGAATTTGTTGGAAAACCAAATTAATTGGATGTAGGTTTGCGCAGGTGTATTGAATACTTAAAAAAAAAAAAAAGTCCGGCTGTATTTGTGTTCTCAGACCGCACCTGTAAGATGTGGAACCTGGTGACTGGGCAAGAGATCGTCACACTAAGGGGTCACCCCAACAATGTGGTGTCTGTCAAATACTGCAGCAGCTCCGGGCTGGTCTTCACCGTGTCCACCTCCTACATCAAAGTCTGGGACATCCGTGATTCTGCCAAGTGTGTGCGCACCTTCACGTGAGTGTCTTTTTTTAGTTGAATTCACGTTTCCCTTTAACATGAAAAGGTACAGTGTATGGACAAAAGTATTGGAACACCTGCTTATTCACGGCTTCTTCCAAAGTCAAGGGTATCAGAAAAAAAAAGTATCTGTCCAGGAAAGGCTTTCTAATAGATATTGGAGCATTGTTGTGAGGATTTGATTGCATTTAGTGATGAGCATTAGTGAGGTCAGGATGTTGGATGATCACCACCCCCAACTCATTCCAAAAGTATGAGATGGAGCACTGTCCTTCAAAGAACACAGTTCCACGGCTCAGTGCACAGCTTTATATCCTCTAGCCCACACCTGGCGTTAGGTACAGTGCCAACAGGTTGACTCATGTTCTCCAGAGTGTCCTACTGGCTGTTGAATCTATTGAGTTCAATTGGAAGTACAGAGATTAGACAAGCTCTGCATTTGCACATCTGTGTCACCTTTATCATTCTTAACATCTGACTGCTTGTGCTCTTGCCTCTTGTCTTCAGTTCCTCAGGTCAAGTGGTATCAGGAGATGCCTGTGCAGGTACCACCACTCGCACTATCACTACAGCCCAGGGCGAGTACCAGATAAACCAGATTGCCCTGAACCCTTCTGGCTCTGTGCTGTACGCTGCAGCAGGCAACACCGTCCGGACCTGGGACTTGAACAGGTGATGCTCTACTTGCAGCACATAATAGAAATACTTCATCTTGTAATTCTAACATTTCTAACCTTAAGGACCAGCTTACATTTCTCATTTATGTACTGCTACCTGGCACTGTAGTATGTGGTTGAAATGCCTGAAATAAGCATTTTTAGATCCTTAGAAATATTATATATGCTAACCATAACAACCTCATTCTTAAGAGGCCATATATGATTTTGTGTATTTAATTTCTTTCATCTACAGTATGATCTCTGACCATCTAGTTATCCCTTAATAATTGTTGATATTGATATAAATATTTAATATAACTAGCGGTGGGTAATCCAGGTCCAGAAAGTAAAAATCCACCCCAGGATTTTGTTTCAACTGCCTTGTTGGTTCTGCTGCAGATATGCTGCAGCAGAGCCACACATGAACTAGGAGCAAAATCCTGGGTTGGATTTTTACTTTCTGGACCTGGATTATCCACCTCTATAACTGATGTAAATAATCTCACTTCTGTGTAAAATTCAGCTTTCTATGATACAGACCTTGAAAAGATACAAAAAATGAATATCCTAAATTACACTGAAGATGTGTAAGTTTTGATGGTTGTTAACCAAAGCTGAAGTTGAAAATATGTCCTAAACCGCAGAGATCAAATAGCAAAAACTCAACTACGCTGCCTGGTCAGGACTGTGTGGGTGTTTCTCAACACTTTTAACAACTCTGTGACATTATACAGCCCAGCATGCATGCAGTATCTTTGATTTTTTTTCTGTCAGATTTCAGGCTTTGAATCTAAGTGAGACGTCTAGTTATGGAGATGGTTACACTCACCCAGGAGTAATGCAAGCAGAAATTCATACATAATCCAACTCTAATGCAACAGTGGAAATGTAAAAATGTAGGAATCTCTCAACTGAAGAGACATTGTTCTTTATTTGACAGTTAATAGTGAATTCATGAACAGTTCTATAGCCAATAGAGAATATGCTTGGGTGTCACTTTCCTGCTGGAATATATTCCATCCTCTGGACAGAGTAGCAATATTTTCTCCAGCATGGAGAAAATATGGCAAACTTGGAATTACATATGGCCAGGAATTCAGGTTTCCTGACATTTTACAGTGGTTCTACATTTACAGTAGAATTTTATATTTTTCTGCATAAATATGACCTAGAACATCATGAGTCCTAAATTTAGATAAAGAGAACCCAGTTAAACAAATGAGACAAAAATATTACACTAAAATCTGATTATGTTTTAGGTAATATTTATGCAGAAATATATAATACTATTTATAATAATAATAATAATAATAATAATAATATAAAAATTATTATTATTATTATTATTATTATTATTATTATAAATAATTACAACTTTCATTACAACTTTTATTTGGAAAACTCAGAGCCAGCTAACCCTACTTTGTGCATAGCAAAGATTGCCTATTCTATAGGCCAAGGCTGTAGCTATATTTGTGCAGGTAAATCACAGTATGAGAATGAATGAGCCTCTGTTAAGAAATTGGATAGCAGGATCAGGGACATTTGTTTCTATGAATTGCAGCAATCCATTTACTTCTCCTCTGAAAAGCTCAGAATTCTTACTGAATCTATCAGTCTTTTAACAACTCTTGAACATTTTGCAGCTTTCACAGTAAAAACTAATACTGTCTGCAACTCAGTCATTCTGCCACTCTGGGCACAGCTGCAGTGCATGTGCATGCCCTCTGTAGCAAAACAGCAGTCATACATCCAAAAAATAGAATTTTGTGAAAAAGTACATTTTGGATCATAAATTATTTCCAAAAGGTAATGAACATAAAATGACAAAATGACATATTTTAAGCCTTTTTGGGCTTAAAGCAATGAAAAACAGAAATCCAGAATCAGAATATTTCATCAGGATCAAACATTAAAGCATGCAAGCATCCTCTTGACAATAACTCATTTTCATGAGCTGTAGGTCTTAATGGTCAACATTAAAATCATGATATTAAATTTTTTTATGTATGAATGTAATTAACAAAGCAAGCTGAGTCCCTCTTTAAAAGAGTACTCCAGCATGTTGACTCTAATCTCTAGTTACTATATGTTTAGCATACAGTCCAGTACCCCTGAAATGATTCTCCTCTGTGAGTGCCATTATAATGCAAATAAATCAGCAGGTTCTGGAGATTGAAGGTGTCCAGTATAGCTATCAAATGTACATTTTATAGTTTGAGTCAATATTGATACTGTCTGTTGTTTTTTGTAGGATGCAGACCACTGGAAAGCTGACAGGCCACATTGGCTCAGTTATGTGTCTGACAGTGGGCTACTCTGGTGGGGGGAAAGACCAGGTCATTACTGGTTCCAAAGACCACTATGTGAAGGTACTTTCTTTGCTGTTGTTTGTACAGAATGTCTTATTTTCTATGTTTGTCTTTCATATCTCACATCCCACGTTGGAAAGAGAAATAAACAATGCAATTGCAAGACAGTCTAGGATCCATTTTCACACGTCTGGCCATTGCATTACAATATAATGCACCTGATGTATGAAACAGCCTGGCTCACTAGACCTGCTGAGAGTGTGATCAGCTGTTTCTGAAGCTGGAGATTTACAGGGTGTACAAGCTGACTCTGCTGTTGGGATGTTTGTGCAGGTGTTCGACGTGTCCGAGGGTGCTCAGGGGAACATCGGCCCCGCCCACAACTTTGAGCCTCCTCACTATGACGGCATTGAGTGCCTGGCCGTCCATGGTGAAGTGCTGTTTAGTGGCTCTCGAGACAACGGCATTAAGAAATGGGATCTGGAGCAGCAGGAACTGATTCAGGTATGGTGGTGTTACTGGTGTGGTTAAATGTCTTCACCATATGTATTTGCATGCATTAGCTTTTGCAGGCATTGAGCATGAACATTTTAAATATTTGACAAAGTTTTGTTATGACGTTCTGTACCATTGCTTGAAATGTTTGCTTTTCTGGCTAATATCTTTGTAGGGCAGTGTCACTTTTTCAATCAGTTTTTGGTGTCTCCCACAAGGTGTTGACATTGAGTTTATAGTCTTTAGTACAGCTGTTTACTCTTCACATGTTTTGAACAAGGCATCATCGGATGTAGGAATATTGTGCGTACATGAGAATAAGAGGTAATAGTCCATAAACATCCCCAATAAACACTATTAATCACTAGAATAGGAGATATTAGTCCATACACAACCTCAATAAACACTATTAATCACTAGAATTGGAGATATTAGTCCATAAACATCCTCAATAAACACTATTAATCACTATAATTGGAGATATTAGTCCATAAACATCCTCAATAAACACTATTAATCACTAGAATCTGAGATATTAGTCCATAAACATCCTCAATAAACACTATTAATCACTAGAATAGTAGATATTAGTCTATAAACAACCTCAATAAACACTGTTAATCACTAGAATAGGAGATATTAGTCCATAAACATCCTCAATAAACACTATTAATCACTAGAATCTGAGATATTAGTCCATAAACATCCTCAATAAACACATTAGTCCATAAACAACCTCAATAAACACTATTAATCACTAGAATAGGAGATATTAGTCCATAAACATCCTCAATAAACACTATTGATCACTAGAATAGGAGATATTAGTCCATAAACAACCTCAATAAACACTATTAATCACTAGAATAGCAGATATTAGTCCATAAACATCCTCAATAAACACTATTAATCAGTGGAACAGGAGATTTGTGAAAGCATTTTTCATCCAATGTCTTTGAAAAAGAAAACAAAAGGTCTTGTTTAACATTGTTGACACAAGTGCTATAGTACAAATGCTAGATCAAAGCACATCTCTACCTTCTTCCTACATCTGATGATGCCATGCGAGACCAGTGGAGAGGAAACAGCTGTACTAAAGCTTATAAGCTCACTGTCAACATCAAAACTGAACTATACAGCAGTGATATTGTCTTGCCTCATCCTTCTATCATGGAAGATTGAGTATGTGGAGCAGCAACAAAACAAA
>BRDA01012699.1:79370-90032 GCA_036984385.1 Crenuchus spilurus | reverse complement strand
CTGGGTGGATCATTTATTAAGTCTCAGCACAGAGTTTCACTTTTAGCTCTGCTGTGTTAGTAGACAATAGGCTTTAGCACACACACTGAACCAAAATACTAACTTACTTTAAACTTAAGGTAAACAACTCACATTTAGGCAGCAATTCTACCAGTCAGCAGCTAGCCAGCTAGCTAGCTCGCTCGCTCGCTCTCGCTCGCTCTCTTGCTCTCTCTCCTGTTTGTTTCTGAAACTGGTTAAAGTTGATAACTAACGTTAGCGGCTCATAATTGTCTTTATACTTACAGCCGCAAGCAGCCTGGTTGGCAACTAACTAAACTAACGACTTCACGTGAGCCTCCAAAAATCAGCCGCAGCTGTCTGGAGTGGACTACTTTAACTTTAATTGGACTTTGTTCACCTTTGGGAAAGAAAGCCGTCAACAGCTGTCTCCTCTCATTCTGCCTTCTTTCTTTTTCCACCCTTTCTTTCTTCTTTTGAAATCCTGATTTCTGCTTTTTGAGCATGTTGTGTAGCACCCAGGTCATTCAATCACTCACTGAAGTTACACTTGTCGCTAGTCGCTGTTGGGCGGACTAAACCATTTTGGGCCTCCAAGAGGGGGCCCCCAGAATGTCCAATATGTTGAGAGGACTGTGACTAAAGTTCATTCCCTCAGTTGATATTATCAATATATTTGAAATATGAATTAATAAATATCTAATTTGAGGGCCCAATTCATTCGAAACATTAAAAAAAAAAAAATTAATTCAGGATTTTTATGGGCCCCTCTCCCTACTCGGGCCCTGGGTAGTCAGGTCCACTTTTCCCCCCACTACCACGCCCATGCCTAAACAAGAAGGTTCTGGAACAGTAGCTCCTCTGTGATTGTTGACCGATGTTGGTTCTCCATGGTCTCCTTTTAAAAAATAAAATCTTTCTTTCTTTATCTCTTTCTTTTTTCTTCCTTTTCTAATTTATCTTTCTTTCTTTTTTCAAATTTGTGAAACAATGTTTGCTGCCACAATTGTAGAGAGACCTGCCTATAAAGCATTTATTTATTTATGTGTGTGTGTGTGAGATAGAGAGAGAGAGACGGAGAGAGAGAGAGAGAGAGAGAGAGAGAGAGAGAGAGAGAGAGAGAGAGAGGAAGAGAGCGAGAACCTGAGGTTCCAGTTATGTGAGATAGAAGAAAGAACAATTTTCATAATTCACTTTAAGAACAGAGTCTAGTGCAGTGCCCAGTACTCGCTAAGTGTACTGAACACTGTATATTAATGATATGAGTGAGAGACACAAAGAGAGAGACAGAGAGAGAGAAAGAGAGAGAGAGAGAGAGAAAGAGAGAGAGAGAGAGAGAGAGAGAGAAAGAGAGAGAGATTAACATTCCTCACATATACTCCAACTACATCCTACTAAACCCCACCCACATAAAACCACATAAAACCACACCCTAACTCCACCCATCTATATAAAACAAGTATAAACAGTACGGGTGTGTATCTGTCCAATAAATGACAATCCGATATGTATTGATTCATGCGGTACGATACGATTCAGAAACGATTTATTGATTCGGTTCGATTCGATTGAGGAGGATTTCGATACGATTCGGTTCAATATAATCGGGCAGGAAATAATACGAGTTACTTGTTTAAAATGGATAATTTACATTATGATTCAGCATAAGTTAATACTAAAAATGTGTTTTTGCTTTCAGACAGATTAATGAAATACTAGAGAACTAGTAAAGTTGTATTTGACATGTGAAGTCAGAAACAGTAAAATACTGTGGCGTTGGGATGTGGTACCAGGACCCCAATGTTTTAAACAAGGCCCCAAAGCCCTCATTCTCCACCACACAGTATGGTCTTAAGTCTTTGACAATGAACCGTTGAAGCCGTTATTACTTTGGCTCTACCTGAGTTGTGGTCGAGTTTTGGCTGAAGAAGTCCTGTTTTTCTGTGTTTGTCCTGCCGTGTCTTTGGGATAACGGTGCTAGCATCCTCATCGCCACTTTCCTCATGTCGTCTCACCAAATGTTCTCCGTTTTTCATTTAAAGACCGAATTTCTTCCAAACTTTAGATTTTAAGCTCGGCGGAGCGTTGTACAGTATATACAGTATGTGGTCCGACGTTTGTCTTTCAAACATGACTGTGACGAGTATTGTAACAGTTCATGAGAGAGCGAGAGAGAAAGAGGGGAGGGGGGCGGGGGATGGAGGGAGGGAGGGAGAGAGAGAGCACAGCTGAAGCATATCACACCAAACCGATTGACAGCTCTTGAATCGGGCCATCGGCCGGTTCTCTTTACAAATAGATAGATTCAGGGGTCCATGTACCGATGCACTCAAATCGTTTAAGTCAAAATCGGTCTTCCAATTCAAATCGGTTATTTTTTTACACCCCTAATAAATAGTAATGCAAATTATATTATTATTATTATTATTATTATTATTATTATTATTATTATTATTATTATTATTATTATTATTATTATTATTATTAATGTTTAATGAATATTGTATGAATTTATTTTTATATTTCATAATATTTAATTTTTTAATCTTTGAATCTTTAATTTTATGATTTATTTTAAGATTGTTGTTGAGTCAGTTATGACAATAAAGACCACCTGGATTGAACTGAATTGAATTGAATTGAGACAGAGAGCGAGAATGCTGACGATTCTCTACTGCTTTAGGGGAGCCAGATTAAGCAGAGTATTAAAGTACAGAATAGGTTCAGAGTGGTTTAATCTTCCTCTGTGCTTGAATTGAATGGAACAGTTTCAGTAAGTTTGAAATCTTCCCCAATTTTCTCCCAAATGTGAGCTGCTGCTGACTCCGGTCCCGGCCTCACATATGGCAGCACGGCCTCCAATCCGGCAGGATGAAGGCTGGCATGTGCTTCCTCAGTGACACGTGTAGGCAACACCAGTGCCTTTTTAAGCCGCTCCTCACGCAACAGCTGAACATGCCTGGAGGAAAGCAGTGACTGACCACGTCTGGTTCTGGACTAGCCCTGTCCTGCATATCAGACCTGAAATCTACTCCATGTATCTAATATTCAGTGCTATGGGACTGTTATTAGAGTATTACAAGAGTGTGCAACCCGTTTCTATAAGTTTTTACTTGTTTTAAGTGGCTGTAACTGCAGTGAGTGGATTTGGGCAGATCAATGCTTAATTATGATAAAAAAATAAATGAAAGAATTTAAAACAAGTTAAAAAATTTATCAGTCAATGTTTTGGCATGTATCTCTTTCTCTCTGTCTTTCTCTCTGTCTTTCTCTCTCTCTCTCTCTCTCTCTCTCTCTCTCTCTCTCTCTCTCTCCTCCTCGCTCTCTCTTTGTGTATCTCTATCTGACTGTAACTGTGTCTCTTGCTCTCTCTCACACACTCTCATTGTCTCTCTCTCTCTCGCTCTCTCTTTGTGTATCTCTATCTGACTATATCTGTGTTTCTCTTGTTCTCTCTCACACACTCTCATTCTCTCTCTCTCTCTCTCTCTCTCTCTCTCTTTGTAGAGTGGATGATGAGGCGGTGGTGGACAGAGGAGCGTCCTATAAGCACCTGTGTGATGAAGAGGAGGTTGAGGGTAAGCCTCAGTCAGAGTCATCGTCTGTCTCTGTGGCTTTGTTTTTGTTATTGTTCTTTCTTTTGTCTGTTTGTTGTTTTTGTTGTTCTTTCTCATTGTTTTCTTTTGTGGTTTTCTCTTTGTATTTAGTTCTATTGTTTTTTTTTTTACTCTGCATTGTTGGTTTTTCTTTCTTTTTTTCTTTCTTGCTTTTGCCTTGTTGTTTTTCCATTTTGTTGTTTGTTTTTATAATTGTTCTCTTTTCTTGTTCTCTCCATGCTGTGAGTGAATCAGTCAGTTGTTGGTTTCATTGCTGTTGTTGTGGTTGTTGTTGACCTGTTGATGAGAGCAGTGGGGGATTATGGGTGATAAAGATGTGGAGAGTGTGCAGATGTTATACACCCACAACACGTGAAGATGTTTACTATCATAATCCACACACTCTGTCTTTGACATGTTCCACATTCCATGCTCACACACACACACACACACACACACACACACACACACACACACACACACACACACACACACACACACACCCATTCAGACTCTTGTACAGTTGAGGTGTGTTTGCAGTGTTTTGGGGATTAAGTAAATCCAACTAATGTTTGCACAAACCAAACACCACACACGCACGCACGCACGCACGCACGCACACACACACACACACACACACACACACACACACACACACACACACACACACACACACACACACACAAACTAAAATTAGTCATTGTGGGCACAGGATCTTCTTCATAACTTCTTGCAGTTTACAAATACTCTCTCTCTCTCTCCCTCTGTATCTCTCTCTCCCTCTGTCTCTCTGTCTACCTCTCTCTCTCTCTCTCTCTCTCTCTGCCTCTCTCTCTCTCTCATACACACGCACACACACTCAGGCACACATAGGCACACATGCCCATCCTACACTGTAAAAAATTTCTGTTGACTCAACTTAACTTAGTCAAGTCATCTTTTTGCTTTGACTCAGTTAAGTTGTAAAGACTTGACATGTTAAGTTGATATAACTTAAACTTGACTAAGTTAAGTTGAGTCAACAAAATGTCAAGTCTTTACAACTTAACTGAGTCAAAGCAAAAAGATGACTTGACTAAGTTAAGTTGAGTCAACAGAAATTTTTTAGAGTGTAGGTCCTCCTCTGCTGATCAGTGTGGGTGGAGAACACCGTAAAAAGTAACATTGTCAAGGAAACTTTCTGTTTAATTAATTACTAATTACTAATAAGGTTTCTAATGTCAATATTAATCATAAAATAAATGTAGCTATTTAGTTACATTGCTGCTTTCAGCACATCAGCTGTCTGATTTCTTCACTCCTACAAGTGATTTAGCAACCAGATTCTTCACTTCACCTGTCATCTTTTTAAAGTTTTGGTCTGTTCTTATTTACAGTAATATTCACATGTAAACAAATCCCAGATGTTTTGAACCGGATGTCCGTCCTACAGCTGCTTTAGTGCCTGAGCACAGCTTTCCCAGAATATCCAAAACATCAAAACATTTCTTGGTAGCTGATGTGTTTGTTGTATCATCAACTTGTTTTCTGGGAGATTCTGTATTCTCAACAGTTCAACTCCAAGGCTGATGGCAGGTCTGCTGACCTTCTGGCCAAGGCTTAGGTCAGACTCCAAAACTACCTCCTTGTATCTGCACTCATTGTCTATTTGAGATCCACTGACTGTACAGGTGCACTTTGTAGTTCTACAGTTACAGACTATAGTCCATCTGTTTCTCTATGCACTTTATTCACCCTGTACCTCAATGGTGAGGACCCTCACAGAGCAGGAATTATGGTGGATCATTCTCAGTCACACTGATGTGGTGGAGTTTGTTATTGTGTGTTGAGTGGATCAAAAGCTGCTGGAGTTTTTAAACACTTAAGGACTAGAGGATGACCAACACAAATTGTGCAGTGATGAGCTACAAGGTAGGTGTGTCTGAGTGGGCACTGGGGGAAAAACTGCAGCGCTGCTGTGTCAGATCCACTCAACACACACTAACACACCACCAACACATCAGTGTCACTGAGAATGACCCAGACAGTTGCTGCTTTGTGGGGGTCTTGTAGGGGTCCTGACCATTTGAAGAACAGGACTACAGATGGACTACATTCTGTAACTGTAGAACTACAAAGTGTACCTGTATGGTCACTGGAGTTGGTCAAATGGACCATGAGTGTAGATACAGTATGGCTGTGCTCCAAATCTCCAAAAAGCTAAATATGATAATAGAAACCACTGTTACATGGACTTTACTCATCCATATACTCACACTGATACACACTGATATACATTGTGAATGAGGACTATGTGTGTGTATGTGTGTGTGAAGGCTGTGTGTGTGTGTGTGTGTGTGTGTGTGTGTGTGTGTGTGTGTGTGTGTGTGTGTGTGTGTGTGTGTGTGTGTGTGTATGTGTGTGTTTGTGTGTGTGATCTAGTCGCTGCTGTGTTTCAGAATTCGCTTCCTGGGGATGGCTGCTGTTTCCTGTCCTTTCCACTGGACAGGAAGTAGTTGGCATTTATTTACATGTTAATGAGTATGAGATAGCGGTCAGATCACCCGGTCAGAGAAAAACACATGCAGTCAACAACAGCGTACACACAGCACGTGTCTTACTGGTGTTTAAATATCCTTACTTACATGAATCTGCTTGGAGTATAAAGAAAACTCTAAAGTATAATACATTTAGAGGCCGCTACAGATGGTGTGTTTCTCTACATTTACTAATTATAGTTGTGTTTGAGTAAAATGTACATTTTTGTGTAATTCAAGAAACTACTGACAACATTTCTTCCAAATTTCAAATCAAATACTCTCATTTATCACATTTATTTGCATAAATCAAAGCAAAGCCAACGTTAGCTTGTTACTTGAATTCCCATTCCACCTTAAATACTGCAGCAGTTACATTTAGGTGCCTTAGGCTCTCTATAGTAACAGCATTTATGGTTGAATAAACATTTAAGGTAGCTTATTTGCTCATGCTATATTTCCCTTATAACGTAATGGTAATTGTAGTAATGTAATAGACTCTATAGTATAGTAGTTATGTAAGTAATAATATAAGTAGTAAGCATAGTAATAATGGAATAGATGTGTAATAGAAGTAATGTTTTAGAAGTAATAGTAAGTATTGATCTGGCTGTTAGCTATTAGGATGTGATAACGAAGCTGAAGTCTTATTGGAATTTTACGTTCCACCTTAAATGCTGGAGTGGTTTCTACAGAGAGGCTGTTATTTATTTATATTTGAATTCTGACTATTTAATAAAAGAAAATATTGACTATTTCAGTTTTAGTTTGCTTATTTATTCTTTTATGTTGAAATCAAGTAACTGATTTATTATTATGTGATTATTTATTGTGCAGTTGTTCCTTTTCTTTTTTTTCATTTATCTTGTTTGATTTTTTTTTTTATCTTTATGTGTTTGTTCTGTCTTTCTGGTTTGATAAATATCTGTTTTCAATCCTTTTAAGTTGTAAATATTCTGCAGGATTAATAATGAGGGTCATTCTCAATGTATTTTGTGAGTGAAATCAAAGCTTGATTGATTGACTGATTGATTGAGGTGCGAGACTGTAACTGCTGCACCATTTAAGGTGGAATTAGGAAATTCTAATAAGAAGCTTTTTTCAGATTTGTTGGTTTCTTGCATTACTTGAGGTATTGTGTCTGTAAATAAATGCTTTATGAAAATGTTTTGATTTGGAATTTTGTTAGAAATGTCAGTAGAAAGATAAAGATTTATATTTTACTCAAACTCAAACCTTGAAACAGTAAAACTAGAGAAACTGACAATCTGCAGTGGTCTCTACATTTGTTTTACTGTATACTGTTTGTCTTTATGCTCTGAACAGGTTAAATAGAAAAAAATGAATATCATGAGAAAATGTGAATATTGTGAAAGTTTTTTTTATTCTGAATTTAATTCAAAAAGATCAAGTGTCATATATTTTATTTTCATTACACATAAAGTGACATATTTAAAACCTTGTTTTAATGTTAATACTGTTTGTAAAGTAATTTGCTCAAACTCCAAATTACAAGTTATGAAATATGTCACTTTATGTGTAATGAATTTAAAATGTATTTTTACATTTTTTAATTAAAATATTATATTTTTCTATTTTTTAATGTGCACTCTTTTTAAACAAGTTCATATGCAGTTTTAGATATCATAATAGTAATGTTTTAATGTTAAAATTCAATAGTTTGTCGGAAAACCTGATTCGTTCAAGCTATTTGTTGGGTGACTCTTGATTTTTTGGGCAAAAATGATTTTGGGCTTGTTAATGGCATGTGGAACATCCATCTTCCTCTTGATCCCATTTTAGAGGTTTTCAATGGCCTTCAGGTCTGGAGATTGGGCTAAAAAGACCTGCAAGGACTTTTTTTGATGGTCCTCATAAGATAACACACAGAGCTCGTCAGATTTACAATGACATCATTGTTTCATATCTGCTTCTCCACGTGTGACCTAAATCTGATTTAGATGCTGAAGATTTCCATCAAAACCAGTTACTGACTGATATGTATGTGTGTGTGTGTGTTCGTGTGTATAGGTCATCACACGGTATACATTGGTGTTCACGTGCCTAAGAGCTACCGTCGTAGACGGAGACACAGGAGGCGGTCTAATCACAAAGAGAAGCGAGAACGTGTGACAGAAGGCGTGAGCGACAAATCAGATGCTGAGAATGCAGATGACTCAGCCCCCAACATCCTCAAACCACTCAGTAAGTCATATGACCCTCAAACAACTCACACCTCACCATTAGGTTCACACCACCATGTACCTCATGCAGTTATGCTTATGTCAAAGAGGAGAGAACATGTTCCTCCAGTTTCTTCCAAAATAATTCAGCCATGCTACAGAATACAGAACTGCTCCATATGCAGGTCGACTCCATCAATAAGTCAGATTTCAATTAGACTAAACTGGATTTTGAATGTTCTGTTGTTGCTGATCTTGCAGGCTCCTCTTCTTCTTCCTTTTCACTGATCTAGATGTGAATTATTTGTGATTAACAAAATTAATTCCAGAAGGTTAGACTTAGCCAAGCTTTAAAGAGCATTTGATTATCAGCACCACAAAGGATTTTAGATGTATTTTCTCTGAATCCAACCAGTGACCACTCTGAATAGCTCTGTGTACTGGTAAGAGACTGTCAATGCAACATGTATCATGATACAGGACATCCAGTTTATTATATTGTGATACTACAAGATACATGGGCTGCAGTGTACTACAGTGACACTGATGTGGTGGTGGTGAGTTAGTGTGTTGTACTGGTATGAGTGGTTCAGACACTCCAGCAACTCTACTGTGTCTGAACCACTCATACCAGCACAACACACACAAACACACCACCACCACATCAGTGTCACTGCAGTTTTGAGAATGATCCACACAGTAAATCCGCCAGTGTTAAATCAACACTATTAGAGTTAAATTAACACTGGGAGTGTTAACTTTTTACACCCTCAGTGTTAATTTAACTCCAATAGTGTTGATTTAACACTGGCAGATTTACTGTGCACCACCCAAATAATATCTACTCTGTTGTGGTCCTGACCAAAGAAGAACAAGGTGAAATGAGGCTACCAAAGTATACAGAGAAGCAGATGGGCAACACATGACCTACAAAGTGTACATATATGATAAAATGGACTATGAGTGTAGATACAATGAGGTGGTGATAATGTTATGGCTGTTCAGTGTAAATAGTCACAATTAGCATTTTTTTCATTGTAGGTGGCTAGTAAAGTACAGGCCTAAAGTGAGCAAACTGACAAACTGTTCTGCTTTCTTTCCTGTTCATAGTCAGTAGCTCCAAATTAACTGTAGACACAGATCGAGATCAAGTAAACAAACATTACTCAATGCTGCCCTCGACAGGTGTTCAGTAAATTCTGCTTTGATTTACATTTATTTACTTCAACATAACTGATTACATTGAATTACAGAATATACATTTGAATGTGAAAGATAATAACTGTGGGAAAAAAAACTGTAGTCAAATATGATTATCTCAAATAATTGTGATCAGGCCATTATGGGATCATTGTGACAGCCCTACGTGCAACAGAGTGAGACAGAGAGTGAGAGAGCGAGAGAGTTGAATGCTTCACTAATCTCCACTCAAGCTGCTAGAACTGTTGGTAATCCTCCTCATTCTTCAGTCTGTGAGCATATGTTAGTCTTGGTGGGTGTTCACAGTATACTAAGTTTCACCTTCTCAGCACATTTGCTTTAAAGCTGTAAGTGCCACATTTCAAACATAAAATTATAAACTAATCACCACTTTCAGCTTTGATGTATCCACCACTGTGCTTGGAAGATTTTGAGCTTCAGTATCCTTAACCAGTTCACCCACCTTTCACTGGAAGCCCAGATCACCAAAGTGAAGATCTTTTATGAGAAGATCCAGATCACTGAAGAAGACATTAGCTATGACTCCATCCATTAGCTTTGCTCGTATTTTGAGATACTGAATGAAAAAGTAAAACGATAGCAAATAAAAGCAAAATAAATAAATAAATAAATAAATAAATAATATATATATAAAATTTTATTTATTTATTTATTTGTTTATTTATTTATTTTTGCTTTTCACCTTTCCTATATATATATATATATATATATATATATATATATATATATATATAAAATTATAATGTTTTTTACATTAAATACATTATTTTTATCAGATTTAACAGAGGCAGCAAGTAACAATGGTCTGATGAAGACATTTATATGTAGCTTAGTCACTGCTTTCCGCAGGTTTTAGCAAAATCTAGATAAATGTGCTTGAACCAGTTATATAAATCATTAAGACCAAAAAAGAAGACAGAATAGTCTCAGTAAAAATATTATTAATAATAATAATAATAATAATAATAATAATAATAATAATAATAATTTTAATGTCATTTGAGTAATTGTGAGTTTGCCATCGTCATCTCTGTCACTAAACATTAATCACAGCCTCACCAAACGACAAACCAAAACGTTGACCTGAGTGAGTTGCTTAGTCACTCAGGGCAGAGCAGGACCTCCTTATCCCCTCTTATCCCTTTT
>BRDA01012699.1:59118-70274 GCA_036984385.1 Crenuchus spilurus | reverse complement strand
AATGGTCTAATATGACATATTTGTGAGTGGCAAAATGTGAAACTTTAGGATTAGCAGATAATTTGAAGGTGAAATTGGAGTCAGGTGTTGTCAATCAATGAGTGTAGGTGTTGGCCTGGTTTATTTAAAGAACAGAGATCTAGCAAAGTCTGCACTTCACACATGTTTGTGGAAATGTACAGGGGTTAGGCAATGAAACTGAAACAGCTGTCATGTTAGTGTGGGAGGTTTCATGGCTAAATTGGACCAGTCTGGTGGCCAATCTTCATTAATGTCACATTGCACCAGTAAGAGCAGAGTGTGAAGGTTCAGTTAGCAGGTAAGAGCACAGTTATATAGTATATTACAATGCACACAACATTATGGTGACATACCAGAGTTCAAAAGAGGACAAATTGTTGCTGCACGTCTTGCTGGCACATCTGTGACCAAGACAGCAAGTCTTTGTGTCTAAATATTATTGAGGCACTTTGGGGTGTTTTGGAGGAGCGAGTCAGGAAACGGTTTCCTCCACCAGCATCACGTAGTGACCTGACCACTATCCTGCAAGAACAATGGCTTAAAATCCCTCTGACCACTGTGCAGGACTTGTATATGTCATTCCCAAGACGAACTGACGCTGTATTGACCGCAAAAGGAGGCCCAACACCTACTAATCAATTATTGTGGTCTAAAACCAGCTGTTTTAGTTTAATTGTCCAACCCCTGTATCATTGCATGAACAAATTAGATTTCTGAAGACCTCAAAAAGGAGTTTTTGATGCTCATTGGGTTGAAAAAGTTTATAAAACCATCTCTAAAGAGTTTTGATTCCTCCAATGCACAGTCAGGGTACCAATAGAAGAAATTCAAGACCATTATGACCCTCCACAAGAGTCGATGACCAACAATGATCATGCTAAGAAGAAACACAAGCAGCTTCTAAGCAACTAAAAGTATCTCTCACATTGGCTAAGGTTAATATTCATCAGTCCACCATCAGGAGAACACTGAACAACAATTTTATGGATGAACACAACTTTTTGGTTTAAATGAGTAATATTTTTGTCACAATTGTTTGATTTAATTCTTGTTATCTACTTTTAGGACTTTTGTGACAGTAAGACACATCTGATAAAGATAGAAGTTGTTTAACTGCCTGTTTTTTGCGGCTCAGACTAGAAAGGTCTGTGCTGGTTTGATGTGCTTCATGTCAGTCATTTCAGAGCAGAACCCCAAAAAAGGAAGTTTTATAAGCCAACAAAGAGTTGATTCACTGGCAGTCTGTTATTAACCCTGCACCACTGACTGCAGCTCTGTGTATGTGTGAGTTCTCTGGGGTCTCTGGGTTTACCTGCATATCAGGTAACATAGTGAGCAGCTGTGTGAGTGTGCAGGTATCAGATCTGAGGCTCAGTGTCATAGCAGAGCTCCACTAATCTGAACTCAGCGACCATTCTAAACCAGATTACAATTCATTCTGCTGAAATGAATAAAGAGCTCTGTGTGAGACAGAGAGAGACACAGAGAGAGACACACAGAGAGAGAATATATCACAGTCCAGGTTTCCACTGAAGCACGTCCGTAAGGAGATACTGAGACGGAAATACATCCTGAGAAGCTGCATGAATCTTAGTTTTGTTTCACATTAGAAAGCTTTTTGTCTGTAGACAGGAAGCTTTTTTGCTATGTCAGGCTCAGTGTGTGTGTGTGTGTGTGTGTGTGTGTGTGTGTGTGATCTCTGTTTGAAGTGTCTGCTCTGTAATCAGTCACTTCTAACAATCCATTATTTTTAATTTAATTGAACTCTGAGTTCTGTTAAATCCATATTTTATTGAAGTTACAAAAAGGACTGCTTCTGTAGAGTGTTCTAGAACATTTGACTTAACTAGAACATGTATCAGGCATTAAGAATGTCTGAATAGAACTCTAGAACATCTCGCAGAGTGTTCTAAATAATCTATCACAGACTTGAAAAATGTCTGACTAGAATTCTACACAGTAAATCTGCCAGTGTTAAATCAACACTATTAGAGTTAAATTAACACTGAGGGTGTCAAAATGTTACTCTAATAGTGTTGATTTAACACTGGCAGATTTACTGTGTAGAACATTTGACTGAGTGTTCTAGAACATCTGCCAGAGACATCAAGAATGCTTGGCTAGTCCATCCAGCATAGTGTTCTAGATAATGTATCAGAAACATCAAGAATGTCTGTCTAGAACTCGAACATCAGAATGAGTGTTTTAGAACATTTATCAAAGACCATCACATTGGGTTGATTTGCACTTGCTGAATGTTCTAACATATATTGTAAAGGTATCTAGAACATTAGAATGAAACTTCTAGCTGAAAATAGAACTGAAGTTAAAAGAAACATTCAGCTGAGTGTTCAAGAACATCTCTCTGAGACTTCAGTAATGTCTTACTAGAGTTCTAGAACATGTAACGGAGGGTTGTATAGTTTTCATACACTCATGGAGTATTCTAGAATATATTGCTGAGCTATTTAGAGCATTAGAACAGTCATGTTCTGAAAGAGCTGGTTTATAATCCTAAACTGTCTTTGGCTTTTATGTTACCTGATTGAGAATTCTGGTACACCTGCCATAGAGTTCTAGGACATGTTCTTGAGGGTTCTAGGACACCTTCCTTTTGGTTCTAGACCTCCTGGGAATGTCTAATCTATTTCAGTCAGTCACAGTTAAGGTGGGTTGCACCAACAAGGATTAATGTAAAACTTGGATTAAACGGAGATTTAAAAATTAAACCTGTTGCACTAAAAGTTAAGTTGTGATTAAAACTAAATCAAATTCTATATAAACTAATCAAGTTGTACCAACATTTAAGTCAGATTTAAATCCAAATCCACACACACTTTTGGATGATTAGTTATGGCTGTGCATCTTCAGTAGCTGGAGAACCAGAGAGAAAAAGAGAGAGAGAGAGAAAGAGAGAGAGAGAGAGTGTGAGAGTGTGAGAGAAAGAGAATTAATCCAGTGGAGTTTTACAACGATATTGGGTTTTTGCATCAGTATCACTTTTCAAAAGACTCAGTAACATGGCAGCAACTTTCATTATGACTAATTAGAATTTAAAATGTAATTATTCTCAATCAGAGGAGCAGAGTAGCAAAACCCCAATCTACTGAAAATGTTGTTTTTGCATCATATTTTTATGTGGTATCACATCATTATTAAACCAGACTTAAAAAAAAACATCCTAGATTTGTTAGACATTAAAATGTGTTTATGCAATGAGGTTAACAAAAAATGCTTTCAGTAGTACTGACTGATCAGATAAGGCTGAATGAACTACTGTTGTTACACACATACACACCCTTTTACAGCTCCACGGATAACTAACTACAGAGCACAGCCTTAATATATTCATTTGTGTGTGTGTGTGTGTGTTCTGTCTTTTCCCAGGTGGATAAAGTTTGAGGAGAAGGTGGAGAAGGGTGGAGAGAGGTGGAGTAAACCCCACGTAGCCACTCTTTCACTGCATTCTCTGTTTGAGCTGAAGACGTGTATAGAGAAGGGCACCATCATACTTGACATGGATGCCAATTCCCTGCAACAGATCGTTGGTAAAACACTATAATAAAGTATCTATCTATCTATCTATCTATCTATCTATCTATCTATCTATCTATCTATCTATCTATCTATCTATCTATCTATCTATCTATCTATCTATCATTTTTTTACCTTTATTTTTTCAGGCAAGCTTTTTATTTGGCAGCCTGGCAAAAAACTACATACAACCAAAACAACAAACAGAAAATAAAAAGCCAAACACTACTGACATGAGAATAAAAATTACATCAATTAGTATTCAATGTAATTCAAGATTAATTTAGCTGAGTGACTTAAGGAGGCAATTCCTAGCATGCACTTAGTGATGCATACAAGCCTACAATGCAAATATATTTTCTGATATAATAATTCAATTGCCAATCTCACAGCTGAATCACGGCAAAATGTGTTTACTAAACAAGAATCATTCCATCTCAGCTCTATGATGATGCTGAATGGCTGATTTGACATAAAAATAATCAGTTTCTAGAATTCTGTACTGGTAAGAACCTTTTTGATATGATACAAGAGTTATGATATATTGCGATACTTTATGCAAGGCGCAACATTGCGATCTTTCAGATTTAGTCATTGGTATTAACATTACTAGACAGCTAGTTTTGCTAATGCTAACCTAATTATGCTAATATGCTAATACATCCTTCCACTCACTCGTTGTTTCTTTTGGAGTGGAAGAGTCTAATGGCTGAAGATACAGCACTGCCATCTAAGGGTTTATGTACAACACAACATAAATCAAAAGTCTTTACATATGAACTATTCATTACAAACTAGCACTGTTTGAGAATCGATACAGTCTCACAAAACATAATATCGTGATACTAGAGTTTATCGATATTTTCTTACAGCCCTGATGGTTTCTCCAACAAATCATGATTTATATAAATTTTTGCTGAATATATCAGCATATTAATGATATTGTTAATAAAGCTGAATGAACATTTCATTCAAGAGATAACAGATTAAAGATAAATGTATTTTTACTTAAGTAGGCGAGTCTTTTAAACTCATTTCTAAAATGCCATTTCTTGTGACTGTTGCCTGATTGGTTAGTGCTGCTGTGAATAATTTGCATATAATTGAAATTATCTCTACTTTGCTCGCCATGCACAACAATCTGATGATCAGCTGGTGATAGGTTTGATCAGGTGATCAGATTTGACTATGTAAATTCTTAGTCAGTGACACTCTTACCACTACTGGATATTCCAATTATAATATGTATTCAAGTTCTGAACACAATCTTTCTCTCTCTCTCTCTCTCTCTCGCTCTCTCCCTCTCTCTCTCTCTCTCTCTCTCTCTCTCTCTCTCTCTCTCTCTCTCTCTCTCTCTCTCTCTCTCTCTCTCTCTCTCTCTCTCTCTTTTTCTCTCAGAGAACATCACTGATAAACAGATCGAGACTGGTCTGCTGAATCCTGACCTGAAGGAGAAGGTCATGTACACTTTGCTGCGGAAACATCGTCACCAAACCAAGAAGTCCAACCTTCGTTCCCTGGCCGATATCGGCAAAACTGTGTCCAGTGCAAGTAGGCTGTTTTCCAACCAAGAGAATGGTAATGAGCCTTGATGCTGTTATAATATACTTATACACTAATACACATTCTCTCTCTCTCTCTCTCTCTCTCTCTCTCTCTCTCTCTCTCTCTCTCTCTCTCTCTCTCTCTCATCTATCTGTCATTTTCTCTCTGTCTTCTTACAACTTTACATTTTCTTTTCATTCAGCCTTTATTATAATCTTTTAATGACCTTGCATCACTTTATTAATGAATTTCCCTCTTCTAACAATTGTTGTATCATAATATTATCTTTTATCAGGTATTTTAGGATTAAAGTAGGTTCTAGGCAGCCAGAATCCAGCACACTTTAGTGATTTTAAAACAATTTCGAAATTCTGTTCCAATCACCTCACTGTCAGTAATCACAGCCAGCCTGTCATATTAAAGTGGGCAGGGCATTAACTTTGGACACACCCACTCTCAAGTAAATTGACTTTTTTCTGTGCTTTTAAATTCTAATAAATCTGAGCATTCTTTTAGATAACTTTTATTTATTTGATCTGTTGAAGAATATTTTTAAATAAGCTTATTACTAAAATAAACATAACTATTACTTAACTAAATGTTTATTTCTCTAAATGTGCATAAAATGTTTATTTATCTGAGCCAAACCAGTCTGTATTGAATATAATTAGAGTTATAATTAGAGTATAAAGTTAGAATTTTAACTCATAATCACTAATCTGTGCTCTGTGAGCTTTTACAGGCTAGCTAAGGTTGGTGTGTCATGTGCATATGTGATAAGTGGATGGCAGAGTGCAGGACTAGGCCAGAATAGGGTCTTTATTAGCAGAGCAGAGCAGAGGCATGTCTTGTTGTGCTTGTTGGTACTGTTGGTGCTGTCTGCTACAAGTTGTACTACATGCTCACCTAGTTTTAGAGTATACTGCTGTGTAAAACTTCACCAGAAGCTACAGTAGCATCAAGTCCACAACATCACCACAAACATGCAGGACACAAGGTCACCTAGTGGTTAAAGCAGGGGGCTTAAATTACAGGACTTCAATCAGGTTATAGGCAGATTGTGTGATTTATAGACATACAGTGTACTGATTGTAGGACACGATGAGATCTCATAGATGAAAACATTGGATATTGTAATGATAGACTGACCACTGAACTGGAAATGTTCAGGTTTTTTATTTCAGAAATCTGGTCACCTTAGTGGAAGTGGTCCTGGGTGCAGAATCATTAAATATTATATTTTATATTATATGCAGACTCAAAATTTAATATTTGTAACATATTGTGATGGAGGTTGTTGATAATATGCAGTCTAGAGGGTTTGATATTTTTCAGAAATAAATAAATATTATCGATATCAGTATTAATATTTCAGTATCGTTCTGCCCAGTCCTAGACTCAAGTATTTGTGATGAGTGTAAAAAGAGCACATCTGAGACTCTTCTGGCCATACTGGCTCAGTCAGTCTTTGTTTCTGTAAATGTTGAAGATGAGGAAATATGCTACTATCTGTTCTACAGTGATATAAAGGAAGCTTTCAAGCCAAATCAGCAGTTTAGCCTGTTTTTCTCTGAATATTTCCAAACGTTCTGCTCTAAGCTTAATCTCTCTTCTTCTTTTTCCTTCCCTTTTTCCCATTTCTGTCATGGCATGTTTTCCTGTGTGTGTGTGTGTGTGTGTGTGTGTGTGTGTGTGTGTGTGTGTATTTGGGTGATCTGAAAGTACGTAGTCCTCTTGACCATTCTGTGCCTTGTTTTACCACGTTTGAAACTGAAGACCAAATACAGATGCAGAGAAGCAACAGCATGGGCCTGCTCTGTAAGTCTAGAACCCAAGATTAAATCTAGAACCATCAGAAGTAGAACTATCAAAACCTCTCGGGTAGAACAAAGACTTTTTCCAGACAGAGATTAGCCCAGCACAGTCCAGTTTTCTGAGTTTTGATGTTTCAACCTACAAAAATACACTCAAAGTAGTTCATGACTCATCTCATGCATCAACACGAGTGGACCAGGAGATATAATAAATACATATTAATGTTGCTATCGCACTAAGTAAACAGTTCATGCATTACTTTTCCCTTTGATCTTGACTTATCAGTGTGAATGTGTTTAGATCTAAAGGACTATTACATTGAGAAGTTGCTGCAAACAGTCACACCTCAGCGAGACTAACATTCAGTGAGTCAATCTCTGACATCACTGAGAAGTGGAAGTTAGATGGGATCAAGGCTGAAATGGGCGTTCAATAAAATATAAATAATCTGGGTGCAGATTCATGAAGCTCATTTCATTCTTAAGAAAAAAGTTCTGAAAAATTGTTACTCTTCAAATAATGTCTTAAGAATGATCTTATTTTCTATTATTAATTATTCTTAAGTAGTATTCTTGCAAAAAATATGTTTTGTAATGTTTTCTTAACCTTATGATGGCCTCACACTTGTCTTAGGCTAAGTGTACTAGGCGAGCATTTAAATGTATCAAACTTTAAACAGTTTATCTGAATAACACATGAACAATAAACAGTGTTCAATAAGTATTTCCTTACAGTGTTTATTAGAGTTTGGTCTGCTAACTCCTCCCAGTTTGTAGCTCATTGATACCAAATTACAGCTAACATTTTCAAGAATGGTTCAGATTTTCAGTCAGATGTACAGTTTTCAGTTAGCCTAAGTAATTGGCTAGCAACATCCTAACAACTACCTTGGAGACAATAGCAACCACTTAAGTACACCTGAGCATCCACTTCAGAGACCACAGCATCTGCCTAAGCACATCATAGCATCCACTTTAGAGATTATAGCAACCTCATAGATACACCTCGGCAACCATGCAAGACACCATGGCAATTACCTATCATTACCATAGCAACCATACAGTAGACCATAGCAACCACCTATCGATACCAAAGCAACCATTTAGGAGGTGCTTAGGCTGTGCAATCTCTCTGCATTTTCTATAGCAGGCATGTCAAACTCCAGTCCTGGAGGACTGGAGTTTGACACCCCTGCTCTACAGGTAAAGCACTAGTCTTTATACTTGTTAATTTAGTTATTTAGGTAGCTATCAACAGCCGTACTAATAGTAGCTCAAACATTTTTGTTATTGAGATTATATCATATCCCCTAATATGTGTATAACTGGAGGACAAAAAGGCCTTTCCAAATTCCTGCTTTGACTGAAAAGTACAGCACATGGATCTGTTGGTACTGAATTATATGTAATGTTACATTCAGTGGAGAATCCCTGCTGATGGTGTAATGCATTCAAAGAGTGGGCTTAATCTGTGCCTGGAAAAACCTCCCTAAATATAGTTAAGGCTAGTGTAAATTTAGTTCTGCGTGCGTGTGCACACACACACACACACACACACACACCCCTCCCATCACTCACACAGAAGCATTTGATGGCAGTGAAACACCATCTGGCAGAGGAGCAAATTCTTCAGCAGCACTGCAGCAGAGAACTATAAATCTTATGATTCTGTGTTCATACAAAAATGTCTGTTTCATTTCAAATGATTTCCTTCAAGAAACTGTATGTACAAATCTCACAACACCTCAGCTATATTGAATATTAAGGAACTCACTCTGTACTTATAATGAGCTGCAAAAGTATTAAAAAAGAAATACATGAATATAAAACAGTGCTGTTAAAACACTGATTAACTCAGAACTAAGTAAAAATGCCACAGAACAAGTGATTTTTATACTTTTATTCACAACAATTGTGAAGTTTTCATTGTTTTACTGACATCAGGAATACCACGCAATCAAATGACCAGATTTAATATGACAAAAGATATTTAGACCAGAACAGAGAACATTTGGACCAAAGTAGAGTTCATATTACATATGTTGATTCCGATTTCACTTCAGTTCTGCTTCTGAAACAGTCTTTAGTCTCTTTCATTTCAGGGGTATTTCTCTTTCATTCTGATGGTTTGTCATCAAATCTCAATGGGTTTTGGTTTCTCTGGGCTGAACTTTGATCTCTGTTTCACTTACACAGGTAGTCCAACCACAGCCCACCGCAACCTGACCTCCAGCAGTCTCACTGATCTTGCAGATAAACCAGAGAAAGACCAGGTATGCTCTTCTGTCTTTTTGTATATATGCATGTGGGTTCCCATAGGGATAACATTCAAAAGATCTCAGTAGTTTATCCAACACAAGAAACACAAATGAGACTAGCTTGAGTCTCAGACCTTCTGCTCAGATGTTGCAGTGAACTCATGTTTGTCTCCTCTTGAGTTCTCTTGAAGTCTCCCTTTGGGCTCAGATTTGCTCAGTTGTTACCTTTCATAGTCACATTCAGTAAATGTAAATAAAAGAATGTAGAATGTATTCAAATGTGCTAGGTCTTATTAAAAAAAAAAGTTATGACATTGTTAGTGGGCATCAGTAATGTTTGTTTATTTGGGTTTGAGATGTATCTGTAGTCAGTTTAGAGATGCTGAGTAAAACAGACAGGAAGCAAGACAACTGGTTGTTCGTTTGGCTACTGTGTGTTTGTATTTTAAACATTGCAAACATTGAACAAAGTAATTGTTTATAAAGACCATATTAAATATACATAATTAAAAAAAAATTCACTGCCCTAGTTTTTCAAATCACAGATTTCTTTCTTTCTCGCAGTTTAATTCAAATATAGTTTTTTCAACACTTGATTTGTCTAGTGAAGTGTCAATATCTGTGGTTGAAGATCTCAGGAAGTAGCTACAATGTAGCATCATGTTTAGTGAGGCACAGCTCACTCAATCTAGGCATTAGTTCAGCTTTGGTGTCAGTTTCATCGCTGTCAAGTAGTGCTGGGCGATAAAACGATATCGATTTTTTTCACAATAAGTTTTCCCTTGATTACAATGATAAGCAGGGACAATAGAATTCGATAAGCATTAACGTTTGTTTCCATTTCACGTCTAAACAGCTTCACAGTGAGTTCTGACCTGTAATACTGTTGCTTGTTAGCTCCTCCTCACCAGCGCCGCCAAAATGCACTGTTGTGTTTAAGACAAGCTGTGATTGGCCGGGCGAGAGAGCGTGAGGTCGCTGTGTGCTCGTCTCTTTGTGTGTGAGAAGGAGAAGGAGAGGGGCTCACTGTGTGTGTGTGTGTGTGTGTGTGTGTGTGTGTGTGTGTGTGTGTGTGTGTGTCAACCGGAGTGCTAGCTAGCATTAACATATTAGCTTGGTTCTCTAGCCTGTTATTTTGGAGTGGCTGCAGCCGACAGCAATCAAGTTTCATCAATAAAGTGACGACTGTAAACGTCTTTCTTGTCCATCCTTTCAACGTGTCCAGCCGGATGCTACAATATTATGTTCTGTTAATAAACATTTTAATATTTTAAATAGTAACATTTCATGTATTTAGTCTGATGTCCGGGGGCAGCTGTGGCCTAGTGGTGAAGGATCTGGTCTGGTGACCTGAAGGTCGCCGGTTTGATCCCTGGGCAGGTCATGACTGAAGTGCCCTAGTCGATTTGGATAAAAGCGTCTGGTAAATGATGTTTTTAGAAAGATGTTGTTTAAAACTATGACAGTGTTAGAAAATTTTATATCGTGATAATTATCGAGATTGATCAATATAGAAAAATTTATCATGATAAAATTTTTGGCCATATCGCCCAGCTCTACTGTCAAGTATCCCCCTTGTTGAATATTCACATTGCATAGCTATTTGAATCCCAAATGTCTAATATGTCTGTGGAGTATTTTCAGAACCTGCAGTTAAATAAACCACTTAACCACTAAAATAGCCTGGATTAAGCATCTGCTTCTTCCATTCAGAGCTTCATGACTTTCTTCTTTTCTAAGATCCACACTAAAGGGAGACATCTGAAAGCTGAAACCCTCTTCTTTCTACTCAAGTTGTTCATTTTGGACTATTTTGAGCTGCTAATTAAAGGTCCTGCTTAAAATAAACCCTGTGTCATATCTTCAGTTTGCCCGGAATGGATTACTTAATGATTAAGGTATGAGAGGGGGAGAGAAACTTAGGCTGGTGTTCTGAGCAGCTTGACTGACAGAGCCTGAAGAGAGAAATCCCAACTACCCCCCC